>JASDQU010500860.1:86928-97490 GCA_032191745.1 Picea mariana | reverse complement strand
TTAGGGCACTCTCTAGTCCTTGATCAACCTCTAAGATAGATTTATCTCAGATCTGAGTGTCAAATCATGTTGGGGGTCAAACTAGAAGTGGTTGAGGGGCTGAAAAGATTCATAAATGCGTCGTTCATGAGAAGTGTGTATATTTTCTTGTAGACATTTGCGCATCTTACGCACAGTGCATGTTGAGGGTTGTGCTATCCTGCGTATTCTGCGCACTATGCGTGCAATTCTTTTGGTGAATTTGTGCACTTTGATTTTTGAAGAAAGTATATAGTTTTTTTCCTTTTTGATGGATTCTAGTGTTGTAGGTGGATTAATTGCTACTGGAATTGGTGTCTTTCTTCAAACATTGTGTGCAATGTTGCAGATGATTTTTTAGTGATAATAGATGCCCCCTGATGTGTGAATTTTGGAGCATATGCATAGCCGAAATACATCAATGTTTCTTTTGATAAGAGTGCCATTGTAAGGAAGAGTGAAGAGAGAAACTGGAAGAGCGATCCATTGGAGGGAGAGGGAAAAATATGGGAACCAAACCTTTCTCTAGGAGAAAAAATAAAATCTGTATACAAACGACATAGGCATGCCCCATGATCATGTCATGAAACCAACGTGTGGGATTGTAACTGAATATGTATGATGATGTATATAGTTGCAGCACCCTCGGTGGAAGTTGATAACGAAATATGATGGTTCTAACTGGTGAACTGGCTCTAAAGTGAGTAATGGATGACTCTAAGAATTGTTGACGACTCATAGGCATTGATGGCTTATCAACTTCAGAGGTCTTCGACTAGTATGAAACAACTGCAATGGTCACATAGTAAGACCCACATTAACATGAGAGTTTGTTGAAGTCGAATGTTGTGGGGCTCAATGGAATCATAAATCAATGATGATTCTCTTTGTGCCATCTAAGATGTATCATTGAAAAGGTAATGAGAGTCAAGATATTGCCTCCCTTTTTGGAAACTGTGTTGATGTCAACATGAAGGGAGATGCGACACCAAGAAGCTAAGGGATTCTTAAAATCCACTGAGTAATAGATGATATCAGGTAAATTTGAGTAACATGAACAAAGTCAATATGATGTGGGACTCAAGAATTCCCTTTGTTGGGGTATTAAGGAATGATAGGCAACAACCGTAAAACTAGATCTAGCGTCAGGGGGATGACTAGATATGGGGTTAGACTATGCCAGAGGCTAACAAAGTGGGACAAATCAGAGATCGTGCATACATGGATTGGGATACTCGAGGTTTTTTAATGATGTCGATATGAAAAAGGGTGGATTCCCTAACCAAGGGCAACATGGGTTTCTTTTCTAGGGAAAATAAGGACATTGGGGATGATGACGAAAACAACTATGTATATGCTGGAAACAAAGGCTTTATACAATTACCGAATAATAAAGAATAATTTAGGTTGAGTATATAGATACAGAAATGGGTGCCCCAGTTTAAAATGGCTTGGCGTATTTAGGGCACAAGTTTGTGAAAGAGAATTGGTGGAGAGTGGGGGCCCCATAGGTGGGTTTTTGTATTGGGTAAATGGATAGAGGACAAGCTGCAGATGGGAAAAATGATGGTTGATGAGATGGAGGGCTAATGAAACTGCAGGGGTGTAGTCGATAGAACCAAGCATAGGATGAGATGACATAGGGAGTACATTAGGAAGGTTACAATATGATAAGAAGAAGTATGGGGTTCATTCTCGAAAGTGCAAAAACTATCGAGACTCCCAATCCTAGGGGGTGAAAAACATCATGAGTGTCAAGTCGCCAATGGGAACTATTAATGGAAAAAATCATGTGGGCGAGAGCGCTACTAGTTGACAGTACCAAAATGTGGTAGAGGTAAAGGTACCGTAGAGCCGGATGTAGGGATACTAAAGGAAAATTTCATAGGGTGTGACTGGGATATGCAATTGTTTACATAGGGAATAATTACATGCTAGTTTCCAACGTATACCTAAAGGGGTTGTAAGCCTATTGAACAAGTTCCTACACACAAAAAACCAAATGCTCGATGTGAACAATATCTTATAATAAAGAACATATAACAATTATTTGATAAAACTGAAAGTGATCATGCATACCTAAATGTGGCATGAGAAAAACGCTCCTCTAGGGAAAAGTGCGGATGATAACATGGGGAATGTGAATGTGTAGATGGTTGGATTAGGATCTTTGGGCTAAGAACATATCAAAAAAGGGAGGCTCTGGGCTCCTGTAACAGAGTGTGGAAGTTGGGAAAAAGGGGCTATATATGGATGGTGGGCCCACAATGCCACCACATTTGTACCTGTCACTATTGATGATCTGATGAGAGAGTTGTAAGGAGATTTCGAGATTATGGGAGTGTGAGGCTATCGATCCGGGAGCAGTGAGAGACAAGTTAGTGGCCCTATCATCCTGCATGTTGTAAAGTTGATAGATTGTAGGTAGGGGATGTACAGAGGGGCGTACAAGGGTTTTTAAGAGTAAGGGCCCACAAGTGCGTGGGAAAAGGAGGCTACCCACAGATGTGTGCGTGGGTAGAAGTTGGTTTCCCACACATTATGTGTGGATTTTTCCAAGACATTCATGCATTCTATATCAGCAGCTGTGTTGGGAAACCATACACATAATGTGCGACTGTTCTTGAGACAGTCGTGCACATGTGTACGAGGGTTGGTGAGACATGCACACATTGAATGCACACCTTTCTAACCGATAGGTGTGCACCCATGCGCACCTGTGGAAGAGATAGTTGTGCATTAGTGCACAACTTTTTGAAGGACAATCACACACAGATGCTCAATTGTATGGGGGAAAGCCACCCACTGTGGGAAGGATAAAGGGTGTATGATTTTTTGATACTTATGATTGTTTTTATGGATGATGTGGCGGATCATATGTTTCTGGGTGGATGCAGGTGATCAATAGATCCTAAAGAAATATGATGTTCCACTATTGAGAGAGGCACTAGGACAGATTGCGAAAGGTTGCGAGGGGGTAGCTAGGTGTACGCAGAAACTTGGCAGTCTGCGGGTTGCTCAAGTTTTTTGATTTCTCCCTGATATGGTCCCAGGAGTTCCTGGTCCATTTTCTGATTAGGATGTGGAGAACTAATCTATAGTGCTTTGTGGTGAGTGGGGAGCAGCTGACGTTCTCTACGATAGAGGACATGTGCTTTTTGATGGGACTCCCATTCCATGGGGTTGCACTAGCCATTGATCCCCATCTGCCAGGGGAGGATAGGGTGGAGACTATGGAGGCTCGACATTCTACTGGGATGAACCCTATGTCAGGTTCGGTCATCCCGATTGAGGCCATCGATGACTTGTTGACCGAGTGGATTGTGACCATCGTGGTGAGGATCTACATATCCTTGGGTACTCAACGRATCATTGGTGGTCAGCTAAGGGTGGTGGAGRAGGTCCCAGATGGGGACCTATTTTCATGGGGTGTGTTAATGCACACATGGATGGTGACACAGTTGAACCAGTGTTGGATTGTCGACTTCAGTGACTTTGCATTGGGGTCCTTGTTGGTGGCTTGGTTTTTGGCGAGGGTGACTCTATTGCACCYGCATATTCTACTAGAGCCAACGTTGTGGTGAGAATCATGATTGATGTGATGGGSACATGTGTTGGTCTGGCATGGAGGAGGGGAGGGTGGCCACTACTTCATGGCCACAGTGGCTCAAGTGTGGCATAAGATGCCATAGGTGATTCTCCAATATCAATACGTGGATATGGACTACAGGCAAGATATGGATATGGTGCTACCTCCTGGGGAGGATTGGGACCAGAGAGGTAGGTGTTGTATGTGTTTATGTTGATTTTTGTAGATGACATTTATCAGACATTTATATTAATGATGAAATTACATCGGTGTTGTTTTGAAGATGTTTCACCTCAGGGACGAGAGGTAGAGGTCGTCCAAGAGCTGGCTTTATGGGAGCTAGCTCGACAGGAGCCCACAAAGATGAGGGTTGGGATGAGGCATAGACAAGATGATTTTGGTGCAGGACTAGCCAGAGAGCCACATCGAGATGCAGAGGCCATGGTAGAGGATCTGCGTTGACAGTGAAAGCGGGTCATTTGGGGTGTTCCCGAGGGCATATGGTCCCACATCTAGGATAAGGAGGTCCTGGACCAATGTGTGGGGTTATCGACAGAGTGGAGGATGTTGATCCATAGAGAAGCAGTGGTGGGGAAACGATGACTAGTTGGATGCCTCCTGGAGCTAGAGGGCCCCCAACTGGTGGAGCACCTCCAGCTGACAGAGGACCTGGGAGGGGAGATCTAGGGGAACCTTGTATGCCAATTTTTGTATGTACGAGTGTGGGAGCCCGATTTTGTATATGGTGGTGGATACCCACTTTTTGTATTCATAGGATTGATGGGACTCATGAGCCTATGGTAAATTGTATATCTATTTTTTGTAAAACATTTTATGACCTTGATGATATATATGATGGATACATTGATCATGCGTGTCTTTTATGCTTTGTTTTTTATGATGTATGATGTCTATTGCTATGTGGTTGAAAAATGTATGATGTTACGTATATGATGTTTTTAATGTGATAAATGCCAATATAATACTAGGTTATCCATGTGATCTGCTACTTGATTGAGGTTTATTGGAATATGTGTAAATGTGATAGAATCAAAGTTTTTAGATAGAAGTCTAACTTGTAATTATTTGTGGAAGAGGCAAGGATCAAGAACATGATAGACGTTGTTGAGCTATAGAACGACAAGATGGGAATCTAAGAGAATGCTAAGGTGATGAATGTGACAATGACTGGCCTCAGTGAGGAGACCAATGACAACATTACATTCGTCTTGGTTATTGGTGGCCAGGACTAAGCATATGCCATTGGAATGGAGTAGTATATGGGACAGGGTATAGAGGGCCCAAGTGACCGAAGCAAGATTCTGCATCCAGCAGCTGGTACCATCAGCGTAACGTATATGGTAGGATGATGGATGATGCATCTGTCAAGAACACATGTGATAGATCAGACATGAGGAGTGGTGGTAGTAAAGAATACTAAAAACTATACAAATGTGTACAAAGAGAAACCTAAGGTAGGGGGGCTAGGATTAGGCGTAAAACTTCTTTAAGTACAATTCGTTGACAAGTTCTTTGAGAGGTTAGCCTTYTGGAGAGGCCAAGATGTATGCACCTTTAGTGAGGCAATGATGGATGATGAAGGGTYCGTTCCATAATGACTCAAATTTYCAATGGGCAAGAGTGGYGTGGGTGATATCATAGGCTAAAATGAGATCACCTTCATTCAATGAGTGAAGATTGACATGGCAATGGAAGGTGGCTTTGGACCATTTCTTAGTTGCCTCATTGTGTTTTAATGAAGATCGGCAGTCTTTATCAAGTGATTCTAAGGTCAGTAGGTGCTTCTCCATTAGAGCAKTGTTAGGTAAGAGCTCTATGGYAGTGCTTAATGTGGGGATTTCACACTCAATAGGGAGGTTGGCTTTGATCCCATGGATGAGGTGGAACGGTGTAAAACCAATGAAAATTTTGATTGTCGTATGATAAGTCCATAAATCGGAAAACAACATATGATGCCAATTGGTCTTATGTTTGTTGATAGTACATTGTAGCATGGTTTTGAGGACTTTATTGATGGCCTCAACTTGTCCATTAGACTGAGGGTAGTACGGGGAGGAAAACTCATGGGTGTAGCCTAACTTTGAGGAGAGTTCAGAAAATATCTCATTCTCAAAGTGTTTTCCATGATCAAAAACTCATTGTTGTGGGACTTCGAACTGGGTAATGACATGGTTGAAGAAAAAATGYGTTGTTGTGTCAACAATGTTGTTAAATGTGGGCATGGACTCAACCCATTTGGTAAAATAATATACTACCACCACGATGTAATTGTGTCCATTAATGGATGGAAGATGGAAAGTCATGAAGTCTATGCCCCACTTACTGAAGGGGATGACTGTGATGAATGGGTGTATAAGAGCTGGTTGATCTCATGCTTTGTTTGCATAAAGTTGGCATTTATCACATCGCTTGACAAAATGGATGCAGTCATGAAACAAAGTGAGCCAAAAGTATCCTGGTCGCATGATTTTTTGGGTGATGGACATACCTGAGAGGTGAACACCGCAAGCGCTGCTATGGCAATAATTCAAGACTCGGTTGACTTTGTTGATGGTAATACATCATTGAAGGATGGTTTCGACCCTACGTTGATAAATAACATCTACGATGAGGAGGTATCTGGGGGCCTAGTGGTGAATGTGTCGATGGTCATCTCTAGAGAAGTGAGACCCAAAATTTTTTGTACAAAGGTAGACGGGAAGGTCTTCGTACTGGAGATATTCTGAGGGGATGAAGAATAGGTGTTCATCGAGGAAGTCCTCATTGATGGAGGAAGATTTAGCATCTGAGGGAAAATCCGTAATGAGTTCATCTAGAACAAGAGATTTCTTGCTCTTGGGAGTAGAGAACTTTAGATCGTATTCCTGAAGGAGAACAATCCATCAAGAAAATTTTTCGTTGATATTTCGTCAACTGAGTAAGTACTACATGTGGTTGGAATCTACTACGACCTTGGTAGTTTGAAGAAGAATATAATGTCACAGTTTTTGGACTGCGAGAACAATTGCTAACATGAGCATTTCATCATGATTTTATTTCAGGGGTTGATCCAGATTATTTTTGGCATGAAATGAGAGCGGAGATATAATAAAGAAATGCACAGAGATATCACAGATATTCAATACTATAATATAAATGTATCAGAGATGAAACCATAAACACAGATATACAGTAATACATGATTTCTATTAATGAAATGTACAGAGACTATAAAAATACAAAGTGAAAGACTCGCTAGAATGGTGGCAGCTTATCTCTGAGAAGAGATGTGACGACTACTCGCATTCGCAAGAAGATGATTACAATGAGGCTCTGAAGGCCTTTTTACAATAAGAAGGAATGCCAAAAACCCTAGACATCCAAAAACCTAACCCTAGGAGATGAAGCGCCAAAAGTCATGTGGGCCCCGTTTGGGTAAGTGAGTACATCAACTTCCCAGGGTCGTAGCTTTTGCATACGATCTCCGTTTTAGGCGTGTGATAGATCGTTGGAAAGGTATCACCGAGGAGATTCATTTTGGGGGATCAATAATGCCTTTAGCTATCATTGAGAACCTCAATCTTGAAAAACCTTCATTTGGGCCCTCAAAATGGCCCCGGAAGTTAAAACCTGCTAAAAATAGTAAATTGCCAAAATTACCAGAAAATTGTTTTTAGCCATTTGGAAAAGGTGGGTGGCCACTGATATCCACCTGGATCAAGGGTGGTCCTGAAAGATTTTTACTAATGTATTAAATCACATTTTCACGCCTATCATCTCGTAATTGGATGAAGACTCTTGCGACTAAAACAACAAAGGTTGATAAGTAGAGGATGTAATCGTGATCATAGTCTGGGGGACTAATTAAAGGGGCATTGGATAGGGTGGTTTTTAAATCATCAAAAGTTGTTTGAGCATGTTCATCCTATCAAAATGGGATATCATGATGCAGTAGGTGGAGAAAACCATGTGCACGAGTGGTGTAGTTTGGGACAAAGCGATGTAAAAAGTTGGCTTTGCCTTGTAGGCTCTGTAGTTGGTGTAAAGTCCTAGGTGGTGGAATTTTTGTGATAGATTGGACCTTGAGGGAGTCCACTATGATTCCGTGTTGGGAGACAATGAATCTAAGGAGGCGCCTGACAGTGACGCAAAAGACACACTTGAGGGGGTTCAAGTGGATATTATATTGGCGACATCGTTGAAAAATGATGTGTAAGTCGTGTAAATGTTGGGTTCACTTTTTGGATTGAGAAGTGAGGTCGTCCAAATAAGAAAGGATGATGCAAGCAAGATCATGAAAAAAGTAGGTCATGGCCTGTTGGAAAGTAGCACCGATATTTTTGAGTCCAAAGGGCATGACTCGATAAGCGAAGGTACCCCAAGGGGTTGTAAAATTGGTTTTCTACTGATCTGTTGGGTGGATTTGAATTTGATTATAGCCGGAGAAGCCATCCATAAAGGAAAGAGCCTCGTGGCCAGCATAGTCATTGATTATTTGGTCTATGAAATGGGTTGGGAAGTTGTCTTTGGGACAAGCGTGGTTGATGTCACAAAAGTCGGTGCAGATGCGAATAGTCCCCTTTTTTTTCTTAATGGGGATGGGGTTGGAGACCCAAGAAGTGTACGCAATGGGGTAAATGAACCTAACAACACGTAATTTGTCAATTTCGGCTTTGATAGCCGCAACCTTGGATGGGTGTAGGGGGCGTTTCTTTTGACGAACATGGGCGATATCTGGCCATGTGTCGATTCAATGTTCGACTATAGAAGGATCGAGGCCAAGCATATTCGTATATGACCAGGAAAAACTATCCTGGTATGCTTGAAAGAGAGCTTTGTAAGCAATGATTTCTTTAGGGGATCATGCGAAGCCAATGGTGATTTCTTCTATGATGTCAGGTTTAATGAAAATGTCAATTTTGACTGTGGAGGAGATGTTGGCCATGTTTCCTTCTTCAAAAGCATTAGGGGGTAGGAATAGGGTTCTTGAACTAGTCAACATGCCCCAGAGGAATAGAATCCTTTGTTTTGATCGCACACATGGAGGCTTAATCTGGAGGGTGAAATACCTCTTGTGAAAGAAAAAGTGCTCGATGATGGAGTGCATTCCAAGGGAAATAAGGAGTAGTCAGTTGTTCCAAGATATCTTCGTCGCAGTAGAAAATGCAAGAATACAGGGGATCTTGGGAGATGACAGGGGTAACTGTCAATGGGTAAGTGTTATTGTCCTCAAGGGGCGAGGACGTAGAAGGGATATCATGTACAAGGTGTGATGTCTTTCTTGACATAAACCAAATGTCACGATACTATGGATGGTATCTCGTTTTCTTAGGAAATGACGATGAAATATAACGAATGTCAGTAAAGTGAGCCTCCGTGGGGAGTGACTGAGAGGGCTCTGGATGAGATGTGTGGCGTACTGCGGCTAATGTTTGGAGAAATTGAGGTAGAGTTGGAAAATGATGAGTGAAGTGGCCATATTATAAGCATATGGCACAAGTGAAACTGGTTCGTAACCCTTGCTTGCATGTGGTGGAGGACTCTGTAGTAGTAGTGGATGTACTTGGTAGAGTAGAAAGCAATTAGATTGCTTTAGGGAGTTGGAAAAGATTACATAATTTGGGAAGAGTAGGACATCCGTTAGTGGGGTGTCCTTCTCTTTCGCATAGTGTGCAAGGAGGTTGAGCTAGGCGAGGGAGTGGAGCTATGGGCTCGTTATTCCTTCCTAAGGAGGGTGGTGGCAGTGGTGCCAATAGTTGGGGGTGAGGGTGGTGTGGTAGGGGCTTGTACTAGAATCTGTATCAGTAATAATTATATATAAGGAGGGATAGATGTTGGAAGGACCATAGAGGGTGGATGGAGATACCATACAGGGATGGCGAGAACCATGTTAGAAAGGGTGAGGATGGCAGCTACCTGGAATGCTTGGACTCCAGGTGGGGGGTAAAAAAAGGGAATTTGGGTAATGGCTTGGGGGACTGTCTCCCAAACCGGGAATCTGGGACAAGTGGTGCAGTGGTGTTCTCAGGGAACTCCCAAGGTAATAGTTCTTTGACTGGTGGAACTTCGATGTGGGGAGGGGCCTCTAAGAGAGGAGTATTGTCTTTGATTTCTGTTTCATTAGAGGAAAATACACACACTTGTGCTAAAGTAGATGGGTTGAGGAGAGGTGGTGCTCCATAATAAGTTCCTAACAAGGATGGGTCTTTGAATACTCTAGGGCCAATTTCGATGACTAGAAATGCCTCTGAGCTAGTGCGGACAAGAGGGAGGATGTTATCAATGTTGGTGGAATGTTTAGGCTCGTAATGTGTAAGTTGGTCGATGGTGACGATTTTCCCATTGTGGGGGAACAACATCATACAAAACACAAAAGAGGCTATTGCCTTCATAGCATACATGTAGCTACATCCGAACAAGATATTGTAATCGAGTGGGGTGTCAATAACTTCAATTTCAATCAAGACAGTTTTTCTCCCAAGTTCTATGAGGACGTTTTGGAAGAGCCCTTCAAGGGATGATGGTGGACCATTATAAGCTCTTAGGGTGATGGAGGATGGTACCAGGGATGATTTTAAGGATGGAAATTTATTTTAAAATGTGGAAACTTTGGCGAATCTTACTAATCCTTCATATGTCAACTATAAATGTTTGGAGATATTTTTGTAAAAATAATCAAATTTCTAAGTAGATTTTATAGTTTTTATAAAATTTTGGCTATTTTAAAGGTAAAATAATTTTATCCTATAGAATTTGGGCAAATCATTTTTAAAATAGAAAATCTCATTTTTGGAAAAACCATGGAAAATTATCCCATGAGCGAAATTTAGCCCCTAAAATCATCCCTGGATGGTACTAGCTCAGGTGAGCCAAGTTTCTACCATACTACTTTGGACATGATGGATGTGGATGCACCTTCATTGATGATGCACCGATGAACTATGATGTTCCAGAT
>JASDQU010500860.1:61231-74365 GCA_032191745.1 Picea mariana | reverse complement strand
ATTAATCATGCCTTTTAGTTATGTTCCTCCCAAATCCTTTAGTTGTACCGATCACCCATATGTGGCAGTCTTTACTTCATATGGCCCTAGCCAAATTTACATTCTAAAATTACTAGGGTGTTGCAAAAAGTTGTTGTCATAGAGAAGAACTAAGACTCCCTCCTTAAATCTCTTATTTTTAATATGTCTATCATGCCAGGATTTGTCCCTTTATTTCTGTACTTCCTAGTGTAATCCTACCAGAATCGTGTCCTCTTCCATTTCCATTAGTTGGCTTAACCTCTCCTGTACTGTGCCTATTTCTATCATGTTGATAATTCCTTCTACACACATACTGGGTACCATAAATTCTAATGGCACCACTGCTTCCTTTCCATATACCAATATGAACGGTGTTTTTCCTGTCAACTTCTTGCATGTGGTCCTATCTGCCCATAATGCTACTATTATTTTCAAGTCCCAATCATCCCTCTTAACATTTCATATCTTAGTCAATGCACTCTCCAAAATCTTATTGAAATATTCTACTCTCCAAACTCCTCATTCATAGCCTCGATAGTATTATTAATAAAATGAGTGCCTTTGTAACTCATCAATATCCTAGGACATCTAAATATGGTGATCACTTGCTCAAATAAGAAGTGTGTTGTTGTCTCTGCGCTACAATGTTTGACTGGTGCTACTTCTTCCCATCTTGTTAAGTATTCATTTGCAGAAATGATATATATATCTCCTTACCTTTTGGTTGGTGTATTAATAAGTCCAACAAAGTCTAATTTCCATTTTTCAAATACCTGCAGAGTCACATGTGGTCTTAGGGGAATCTCATCCCTTCTATTGGGTTTGCCAACCCTCTGACATACATCACAGTTCTGGCAATATTCCTTGGCCTCTTTATGGACTGTTCGCCACCTTAATCCTTCATGTAATACCTTATGCACAATATTTTTTCTTGCATAGTGTCCTATAGATATACCTACATGAGCTTCTACCAAAATTATGGGTTGTTCATGTTCCAATACACACCTTCTCAAAATAATATCTATACCCATGTTGTATAATTAACCTAGAATGAGTTGATAGTCTGTAGCTTTGACTACCAGGTTTTTATTCTATGTGGTGCTAAATTCTTGTGGCCCAAATTCTATACTTAAGTATTAAATAATATCAGTGAAGTATTCATCAACTATCTGTACTGAAAATCAATGTGCATCAGGGAAGTTGTCTTCCAAGTTAGTAGGTTCTTCTCCATTGGTTACCCTTGACAGGTGATCAAGTCATGCATTCAGATTCCCTGGTTTGACTATCACTTCAAAATTAAATTATTGGAATAATAATAGCCATCTATAGATCCTTCCCCCCAACACTGCCTCATTGACTATATATTTGAGGTTATAATGGTCTGTGAACATTTTAAAGTGATTACCCAATAAATAGTGCTTGAATTTATGAATTTCATATACCATGGCTAGGCCTTATCTTTTAGTGGTGTTGTAAATATTCTTTGATTCTAACAATTTTCTTCTTGCAAAGGATATAGGATGGTCTAAGTCCCCTCCTCCTGGCTACTTCAGAATCACTCCAAGTTCTATGGTTGATGAATCTACGTGCACATGAAATGTCTTTTCCCAATATGGAAATATTAATATAGGTTTTGTCACCATCTTTTCCTTTAGAGTGTCCAATCCTTGTTGGCAATCCTCATTCCACTAAAATTTGGTGTCCTTCTTTAACAATTTCTCCATTGGTGTAGTAATACATGCATGCCCCTTTATAAACTTCTTGTAATAGTTTGTATTTCCCAATGTTTCTCTTAACTAGCACACTGATTTTGGTGGTGGTAAATTTACAATGTCTGCAATCTTAGCAAGGTCCACTAGTAAACCTTGTTTACACACTATATGTCCCAACAATATCCCAAAAGGTGTACCAAAAATGCATTTATTGATGTTTAATGATATCTGACATTTTTTGCATCTTTCCAACATTAGTCTTAACACTTCTACATGGTCCTTTAACATACTATATATAGTTTAGTCATCCAGATATACTTCTAGAAACAGATGTATGAATTCCTTAAAAGCATCTATCAATACCCTTGAAGATAAAGTTGGTGCATTCTTCATCCCAAATGGCATGAATGTATATTGGTAGGATCCTCATTCTGTAGAAAAAGTAGTCTTATACCTATCCTCTGGAGCTATTTTTATTTGATGCTAACCTGAGAATCCATCTGTAAATGAGTATTCTTCCTAACTTCCCACATTCTCTAAGACCTCATCTATAAAATGGGTAGGGAAAGGGTCGTGTAAACAAGCATCATTGAGTTTCCTCATATCTACAAAGATACTTATCCCCCCCTTGCTTCTTTTCTTGGACTACCATCGGACTGATCCATTCATATTCCTCTATTGGTCCTATAATGTCAGCTTCCAACATTCGGTCATTTTTTTCTTTCACTTTCTGCTTATACACTGGATTTAGTATGTATGGTCTCTGTCTGACATGTTTAGCCTCATGTTTGAGGGGTATTTTCATCTCACCTAGCTCCCCTGCTATGCCTTTAATCTCTGTAAAGTTCATTGGGAACAGGTCACTGTATTCGCACAATAACTATGTTATTATTTCTATTGTTTTCTCATCCCAATAGTCTCCAATGCTTGTCATTTTAGGATTGTCATTCATCCCAATGTTGACTTTATTGGATTTTAGTAGTGTAGTTGTTATCACTGAAAAATTGTCTGCAACATTGCACACAATGGTTGAAAAAACACATCAATTCCAGCAATAATTAGTCCACCTACAACACCAAAATCCATCAAAAAGGAAAAAAACTATATACTTGGTTTAAAAATCAAAGTGCGCAGATTCACCAAAGGAAGTGCGCACACAGTGTGCAGAATGCATAGGATAAAACAACCCTCAACGTGCACTGTGTGCAAGATGCATTACTGTCTACGAGAAAATCCACACACTTCTCATGAACAACGCATTTATGAATCTTGTCGAGCCCTCAACCACTTCTAGTCCGACCCCCAACATGATTTGACACTCACATCTGAGTAAAATCTAGCTTAGAGTTTGGTCAAGGGCTAGAGAGTGCCCTAAAAGGCCCCTTGTTCACACTATGAACCAGTTGTATATTTCCATGAATGGACACTATACATATGTGCCATGGGTGTGCTAGAAAAATAAGAAATTCAAGGTATTGCTATACTACAAGAATTCTTCTTACAGAATCCTCTTTTCTCTTTCAATCATTCAAGCACTATAACAAGGGCCATTCCACTTACCTCTTGAGAGGATTGGAATTGTATTTCTTCACCATTGTCATTTTCCATTGTATGAAGAGAAGAGCTCTGTATTAGGGAACTCAAGAGCCCTCCCAAGGAGGAAGAGGGGATTCATAATTCCCTACCTTTCTCTATGGTGTTTAGCCTATTAATATATTGATCCATTCGTAGGTATATGATGATCATTTTTTTCTTTTCATGGTTCTAGTTCTTGCAAGCTTCTTTAACAATTTATTTCCCTTTCTTTTTAGTTTTATTTCTTTTGTTTCATGTGTATTTGGTTATCTAATCAACTCACAAACCTCTTTGTTTTTTAGATGACTTAACTAAGTAGGTAATTGTTGTGTTTTTTCTCACCCACATGACAAAACCAACACAACAAATTGTCCACCATACTAGGAATCAGTATCAAATTCCTTGCTATTTAAGTCTTGAGAGAACTTCTTTTTAATTGTTTTTATATGCATATACCAAAACTAGCCTAGTTCAACCTTCCCAAGTCAAAATTCAGAGCCAAGGAAAGAGAATTTCACTTGGAAATTTCTTGCCCGACGTGTGGCAGGAAGTGTGCGGCTTTCAAGGCACATAGACGCGCATTGTGAGCATAACAACCTTCACTACTCTACACATTCTACGCATTCTCCACCCTCTGCGTGCCTGTCAAAACTACAGCCTGTGCATAAGTTCACTTTTTGCAAATTGTAAGGGTTTTTGTGAGTGGTTTGAGGGCTCATTTCCTTCATATTGTAATTTCCTGCACTTTGTAAAGCAACCACACTTCACTTAGAGTCCTTTCTCACAAGAAAGGTTAGCTAACATAAGAACATAGGGGTAAAAAGAATCACTATTCTTCTCTTTGCTTTGTTTCCACATGGATGGCTCATTTGGCATTTAAAATTTTCTATTGAAGTTATTGCTTTTTCAAAAACAATCCATTAATTTGGGACTAGAAATCAATTTTAACCCTCAAGTATGCTCTTCCCCCGCATCTAAGTGTGATCTCCGGAATCAGAAAAGGCGGTTGAAAGGAAATTTCATCTCCCTTAAAAAATCATTAGGAGAGGACAAAGCCCCCCTAGGGTACCTCTTAGTTTTGGAAATCATCTTAAAACTTTGTAAGGGCCCATACATGCCCACATGTTTGCAATATTAGGATAGTTTCTAAATACTTTATTAGTTTAGACAACACTCTAGGAAAGTTTAAAAGATCAAGTAATGGGCCCATACATACCTACATATCTAAAATTCTAGGATAGTTTCAAAATATTTCTTAGTATAGACAACATTCTAGGGAGTTTAAGGGATTTGTAAGGACCCATATTTCCACATTGTTAGTTCTTTAGGGCTTTAAATATTTCGCAAGGTTGTACCAAAGAAACATAGCAAGCTAGGTATGGAGATTTCTAAGGACCACAGGAAGTCCAGATGTTGCAATATTACACTTAACTTATTAAAATCTTTTGCAACACTTTTCACTTTCTTGCACACAAAGCCACTCATCACACACATAATTTCTATTAGAATAGTGGAGGTCAAAGTAGGTTTTCTTTTTTAGTACTCACAAAGTACTTCAAATGAACTTTGAAATATCTGAGTATTTCTTTAGAAATTATCCACAGCAATTTAATTCAAACGAGGTTGGTCCATGACCCCACTCTCTCATCCCACCACATCTAAAAAAAAATCTAAGAATGCACTAAATTTTCCTCCATGGGAGGTGCCAAAAGAATTTTTTTAGTCTAGGTAGGATCTCAGGGGTAGGCATCCAAATAACCCCCCATTATCAGGTTCTCACATTTTGAAACAATAGAAGTTGAGAATAGAGATCTTTCAAATCCTCCAAGTCAAGTGTTCTTATACCATAAGGAAGGGAGATACTCATGAAGGGTCGAAGGCCGACGTCCGGTTGTTCTATGCATCCGTCCTTGAGTCACCCAAATATTGTGAAGGCATCCAACCCGTGACCCATTTCTTAGGTCGAAAATCTAAATGTTGCACTTTGACCAAGGTACTTAGTGGCCAAATATAGGATATCTACCCAGGTGGCGGTTGTGGGCTGCAATCACACCTTGATCAGATTTTTTTGTGGCTATTGGGAAATATCACCAGCTCTTTCAAGATATGCTTATAAGTTATTACTTCAACCTTCACTAGTTCCTGTTTAGGTGCCTTCAGACCCCACTATTGAGTGTTATTGGAAGGCTCGGTGCTAAATTTAGAGGAAGGACGATAAGTCTTTTAGGACACAAGAATTTGATTTTGTTGTTCCCCCACAGGGACAAAATCCACCTATCCACATGCTTGTTTATTTACAGTTGATTTATTTATGATGTTCATTTAATTACATGCAATTGTGAGTTATACTATTTTGTGAAGGTCAAAAATCTTCCTATTCCATACTTGGCATCCCTCAACATTCCTGATTTAACCAAACTCGTGAATCATCCCATTTTGCATGATGCAACTTGGCCCAATATACCTACAATATTTCCTTCAGATATTCTAAAGTTTGAAGGAAAACCAGGGGAAGATCCTGCCAACCATGTTATTGTTGATGATTGCATCTACGTCAGACATCCTCAGGGACACACACCTAAGAGAGAGCCCCTGAGAGGGGTGTGTGGTTCCTATCTGAGACGGAGCTAGAATGTAGAGATGGAATCCTCCTTACAAAGAGTTGATAATAAATCCAGATGATTCTCCTGTGTAACGCAGTGAAAAAGAAGATCTACAAAGTTGGACGTGCCTGTGATTGAGCACAAGGTGAACATGTAAATCCCATAGTGTTGGGTGAATCGTCATGAGACAGAGATGAATATGATGTATTAGCCTCCTATGAGAAAATAGTTGATAATGAACTCTAGATGGATCTCCTCTGTAATGAAGTGGAAAAGAAGATATGTTGAGTGGACGTGTTTGTGGACGAGCACAGGTAAACATCATTCTAGTGGTTTAGAATTAGTGAGTGTGGTTCTTATGTGTAATGCAGTGAGCTAGAGATATGGAAATCTCTATGGATGCCCATAATGGTTGAAAACTAGTGGGTGTATGAGATCCCTTGCTATATTGTTCAAAGAGTCGACCTTCCTGTAACCCTAATTGTAATGTCAAGGGTACAAGTCGGCCCCACCTTAATGTAAAAGATAATTAATGTAAAATGTAATTAATATAAAAGATAATTAATATGGAAATTATTAATTATATTTTGAATTATTGAGGTCGGCGTTATTGTGCCAATAGACACATCATTTGATGTGACAAGTCTTATATAAATAAAGGTGGATCCCCATTGAGGAAACACACTTATCATTGTGTCATCTCATGACTTCAGAAGTTGTGGTTTGAAATTTTGAAAATTATAGCACCCTCTTGTGTGCTAGGTTTGGTAATGGTGTGGGAGATCTTTTTCTTGAGGAATATAGAAAAGGATTGGCTAGGTTTTCTTCCCTTGTTGAGAAGGGTTTCCCAGGATACTTCTTGTATTCTTGTGCATGGTTGTTATTCTTGTGATATTGRTTTGATACAATAGTTATAGTTAAAGTTATAGTTAAACAGAAAATTTTAAAAAGATACATAARCCATARCTCATTGAAAATCTAACATGGTTTCAGAGCAGGTCTTGAAGAATACCACTTGCTCAAGATTGAAASAAGACCGTGGTCACCTAAAGACTTATAAACCTTTGGTGCTTWGCCCTGGTTGAGCCTTGGTGAGTGCTTAAAAGTAAAAAGCGGCATAGAGAAGCCCTCTAGGGCTGCCACCGAAGAGACCTACAGCAGACTCAAAACTTCCAGGCTGTCGTAGCTAGAAAGGGTCATGGACKTCACCAAACCTGTGAATTTTGATCTATTTGACCGGTCTGCAAGCCAAATCCAGGAAGGAGATCCCGTCCTTYGATTTGATTCGACTTSTTGTGGGTRTTTAGAWTGATCGAGGAATATTAAAATGGGGAACACAGCAGAGGAGAATATTAATATTAAAACGTCCAGGAGCATTCACTTCCATTGTTCCGTCTGCTTACTCTCTGAAAAATACCGCACATCCGCGGCCAAGAAGATCTCGAAATTTTCAACTTGTAGTAACTTGACTCTTCTTCTGTTGTGGGAGATAATGCTCTTTCTCGTGGGAGGCTGCGTAAACTGCCACCATATTACTCGCAAGATATAGGGTGGCAGTTTACGCAGCCTCGGTAATATTGGCTCAGAATTCCCTAATCGCACTCGCATTTCCTCTCGTCGGGGTTGGGGTACTGTTATTGCCCCAGTGTTCGAGTTTTGGGCCGGCGCACTCCCGAAGGGACCCTCAAATAGTCGAAGTCATCATGGCCTCTTGACAGGGGGTTAATCCTGGGAACATTAAAGTCTAAAAGAAGCGTCCTCGAGACCATATTTGATATAGAGGAAAACTGCATATTATTTTCTATAGAAACCCTTTCCTCCGATAAAATTCCATCTTTTCCCACGCTAGCTATATACAACATACAAATACGACACTCCGTAATGGGGATTAGCTTCCCATGTTTTTTTTAATGAATGAAATCATATAAGTGTCTGCACACTATTTATATCATATGATATATATATTGGATCGATTTCCATTGAGTGAAGTTCTCGAGTCTATACTATTATTTTTGGCTAATTTTCTGAGTCTTCAAATTTTAAGCTATTGATTGGATACAGAATAGTGGCAGGTGTAGTCATGGCCAAAAATGAGCTTTCAAGCACCATAAAGAACCTTAAGAAAACATATAAGGATGAAAACATATAAGGATGTTGATGGCTTGCCTAAGTTCACTGAAGATATTGGTGAGAAGAATGGACCAGATCCAAAAGACCACTGCAGTGATTGCTTGAAATGTTTGGTCTTAAATATTTGTGCTAGCAGCTCAAGGATATTTTAGACAATCAAGACATTGGTTGACAACAAGGAAGTTCTCATTATTACTTGTGTCACCTACAAACATCAATAAAGAATTGATTACAGTATTGAGCTACAAGGTTGATGCATAGACTTGTATAGTACAAGGAGGCTACAAGGCAAACAAGCAAGAAATGTCATTGATCATCATGGCATTGGAAAACAAGCAAAACCTTAACTGGTGTACACTCTCACGTATGCACTTGTATATATATATATATATAACATAAGGGTATTTGCATGAGCAAGGGACACTTGTTGCAATCATGGATCCATAACGATCTTAGTGCTTCCAAAGGAGCAACACACTGGAAGCATAGACTCCAGATTTGATTGTTTTAATTATCATGCTACGTTACAAGTAGGTGTTGTAGTTGTGACAAACAATCCTTAAATTGTTTTGATTCTAGATATGTACTCATGAGTCTACTCTAGGAGATATTTTTTTGTCTTGTTTCCTTTTTTTGTTTCCTTGTTCCATGCAGGTTAACAACAAAGGAATATGTTTTTACTTGAAGACTTTAGAGGGAGTCAAAAATAATTGAAAAGAAGGAAAATACAAATACCTTCTCCCCCTGAGCAGTTCAAAGGGAGACAACCATTGACATAGTTGATCCAGTTGTTCCAGTTGATATCCCCAGGAACCTTACACTAGGCCATAAAAGGTCTGTCTGGAAATGTCAAGAAATACAAAACGAGACTCGTAGTCAAAGGATACTCACAAGCAAAGGGAGTGAACTATGATGAGACATATTGATTCAATAGCCCTATGCACTCACATCTGTACTACCATCCATGAGTTGGAAACTACTTCAGATAGATGGATTCTTGATGAATTTTGGGTTGAAGCAAGAGTGTTGTTGATCCAAACCTATACTATTACATTGTTGGTGACAAGAACTTGATTTTGATGACTTATTCAAGAAGTCATGTTGTTACAAACAAGCTTTGACTTTTGAATTCGAGATGAAGGATCTGAGTATGATGCACTGCTTCTTGGGACAAGAAGTATGATAAAGGACCAGCGAGATTTTTCCTAAGTCAAGGAAAATATACTGTGGGAATAATTAAAGAAGTTTAGTATGACAGAATGCAAATCCACCATAATGGATTTGAAAAAAAAGATTGATGATGATTTAGACGAGACCAATCCACAACTGATTGGATCAGTGATGTATCTAGTAAATACCAGACTTGATTCATGATATGCAATGAATGTACTTATTCATTCCATGAGTCAACGAGGACAGACTCATTTGACAACAATAAAACATGTATTGAGATATATACGAGGCACAACTGGATATGGCCTGAGATATGCCTCGAGTGTGAACTTGAGTTTGCAGGATATGCTGATACAGATTGAGAAGAGAGTACAGTGGATCGGAAGATAACATCCGGTTTTTGTTTTACCATGAAGGTTGTCATGGTTTCCTGGTGCCGCAGGAAACAAATCTCTGTGGCCTTGAATACTAGAGAAGTAGAGTATATATCATTAAGTGTGCGAAGCAGTGTGGCTTCATAAACTTCTGACAGATTTACTTGATCATGAGATGGATTCTATGATTATAACCAGAGATGTGTGAATATCTTTGAGAAACTTGTGTTTCATGATAGATAGAAACACATTGAGATAAAATATCATTTTCAAAGACATGATGCAGAGGAAAGCAGTACACATGTCGTACCTTCCTACACATGAGAAGATTGCAGGCATCTTCACCAAATTGGCCTGGTGAATAATACCACTCTAATTAAGAGGGAGTGTTGATGACTGTAGCCAAGATAGAGTTCAAATACTTCCATGCAAGACTTGGCCTATTGGAGAATGCCTCCCTAGCTGAGAGGGAGCGTTGATGATTGCGGATACATGAGACATCCTCCAGGACACAAACCTGAGAGAGAGCCCATGAGAGGGGTGTGTGGTTCCTATCTGAAATAGATTTGGAATGTAGATATGGCCTGCTCCTTACAGAGAGTTGAGAATAACTCTATATGATTCTCTTGTGTAACACAGTGAGAAAGGAGATATGCAGAGTTGGACGTGCTTGTGGCTGAGCACAAGGTGAATATGTTAAATCCCAAAGTTTTGGGTGCATCATCATCAGAAAAAGATGAAGATGATGTATTAGCCTCCTCTCAGCAGAGAGTTGATAATGAACTCCAAATGACTATCTGGTGTAATGCAGTGGGAAAGAAGATATGTTGAGTGGACGTTCATGTGGACGAGCACAGGTGAAGGTGATCCCAGTGGCTGAGCACTAGTGAGCATGGTTCTTCTTTGTAATGTAGTGATCCAGAGATATGGACATCACTATGGATGTGCCCATATTGGTTGAGAACTAGTGGGTGTTTGAGATCCCTTGTTATATTGTTCAAGAGTCAGACCTACTTGTAACCCTAATTGTAATGTAAAGGGGGCAAGTCGGCCCCACATTAATGTAAAAGATAATTAATGTAAAAGATAATTAATATAAAAGATAATTAATATGAAAATTATTAATTATATTTTGAGTTATTGAGGTCGACCCTACTTTGCCAATAGACACATCATTTGATGTGACAAGTATTATATAAATAAAGGTGAATCCCAATTGAGGAAACACACTTATCATTGTGTCATCTCATGATTTCAGAAGTTGTGGTGTGAAATTATGAAAATTACAGCACCCTCTTATGTGCCAGGTTTGGTAATGGTGTGGGAGGTCTTTCTCTTGAGTAATATAGAAAAGAATTGGTTGGGTTTTCTTCCATTATTGAGAAGGGTTTCCCAATATACTTCTTGTGTTCTTGTGCATGGTTATTCTTTTTGTGATATTGGTTTCCTACAATAGTTATGGTTCAAGTTATAGTTAAACAGAAAATTTAAAGAAGATACATGACACATAGCTCATTGAAAATCTAGCAGTTATGACCTTCCACTTATGGTGCTCTTCAAATAGCATCATGGATGATTCAATCTGCTTGAGGTTATTTCAAAGAACTCTCATGGGTTCATCAGCCAAATGGTATGTGGACGAAAAATCAGGGTCCCATGTGACTTTTGAATCATTGGCTAAGACCTTTTTGTCATTTTTCCAATTACCAGTTCCTCATGATATTGGTTTATAAATTCTCTCCAAGTTAAAACAAACCATGAGTATCCATATCATCGACCACATCCATGAATGGCGTCGGTGTAGTTTGTGTAAAGCAGAAACCACCAAAGAACAATGCCTCGATTGGTTTCTTAAATTGCTCGCCTTTGTTATTGCCAAAGATGTAGCATCCACTTTTCCTCAGTCAGAAGAGGAGGCCATTAGAAAAGCCCAACAATTCGACTTCATATATGCTCAGTTAGGTTACTTGTACACAGTATTTCCAGATACACTAATACCCATACCATTTGGCCAGGACGAACCTGGGATGTCCCATGTTGCAGATGGGTTGATGGGTTCTTTGACACACTGCAACCCTTACGACCACCTATCAGCTACTTATGGTGCAAATCAGTATCTGCAACCATATGGATGGATGTCTTATTACCCTCCCCGCACTCACCAACAATCATATTCTTTTATTCCCTCTCAGCCATTGGGGGGACCCCCACCGATACCCCAAATGCATCGGTTCTCTCACTCAAGTACGGGTCCACGCCCAACCCTCACATATGACCCTAACAGTGGTGGAAGTAATTCAACTTCCTATACTCCATATGTATTGTTGCCACAAAATAATCCATGTTTTCCATTTCCTGGTCCTCCCGAGCCAGTTACTCCTCCACCAGGACAACCACATGTCAGTGTTAACTTTGTTCATCCCTCTACCATTCAATAGGTTCATGATTTTGAACAGTTTAATATGGAAAATATGTTTCATCAACCGTATAATTCCAAGAAGAAAGTAAAAACCTGAAACAATAACAACCCGAGACCAAGAGGAAATAACCCCCAAAAAAGTCGTCCAGCTGGGGGAAACTAGAATCAAGGAAACCAAAACCGATAATGGGGAAACAATAAAAATCAACCACGACAAGGGAAGAAAAATAATATGATAACTAACTTCCCTTATGCTGTATGTGGTGAGTATGGACATTATACTCACCACTTCCCACAAATTGTTGATTACAAATGGATGAAAACATCCATGAACACACAACACCCTCCGGCACTACCTTCCCCCCAATAGTCCCCACAACATTATTTGCAACCACCACATCCGGTTGTTTTGTAAAACCCCATTCTACACCAAGGTGTGATAAATACCCAACAGGAGGTCAACTATGCTCCACCACAAATGGGGAAATATCAAAACCCAAGTCCCACTCAACCTGGGAATCTGGACGATCGCAATATCCTCCTTACTAGAGAAGAAGAGATTCTTCTGCAAACACATAGTCATCCATACGGTAGGCCTCCTGACTCTACACCAACCACCTCAAAATAAACTCTCACTCTAGTAGGACAACCATTGATGATTACATGCCCTAACATTGTACCAAACCTTTATATACCCTGCATACCTTTACGGTGGAATGTACACAACCCTCATGCTAGGGAATCCCATAATTATAGTCTAGTCGATGAATTAGCATAGCCTCTTGCATCCATGTCTATGTTGGAGGTCCTCCAAACATGTCCATCCCAACACAAATCCTTGCTTTCTGCCTTGGGGGCAGTCGACCCAGCTAATACTTGACTCATCACCTTTGATCTAGATAGCGGAGAACCATGCCTCCCCACTCTTGTAGCCTTTCAGATACCATTTAATATCTGGAACATCATAGTTCATCGGTGCATCATCAATGAAGGTGCATCCACATCCATCATGTCCAAAGTAGTATGGTAGAAACTTGGCTCACCTGAGCTAGTACCATCCAGGGATGATTTTAGGGGCTAAATTTCGCTCATGGGATAATTTTCCATGGTTTTTCCAAAAATGAGAT
>JASDQU010500859.1:82279-92833 GCA_032191745.1 Picea mariana | reverse complement strand
TGTGAGTAAGAAAGGCAGAGGTGACAATGCTGTCAACAGTAAAGGGAAGAAAAATGCTCGATTGATATCGAGATTTGCCTGGAATAAGCCTAAACAGAACATTGACCAAAAGCCCATAGTGTTGAGCGAGGACTCGGACTCCGATATCGAGCGTTTCCTAGATGAGGAGTACCCCTATTCCTATGGCCTATGCTCTAAGGAACCCTATGACTATGTCTCTAACTTACCCCCGTGCCTAAAAATGACCCAAACTACCTGGGAATCAAGCTGCACAAGGAAACCCATGGTAACTGGAACAAACCCTTGACGGTGATACCAAAGCCCGATCAATCACCATGTATCCAATGTAATGCTTGGCGAGAGAATTATTACACTGACGTTCCCCTGTTGCAATCAAAGATCAAATCGTTAGAAGAACGGGTGACAGTGCTGGCGAAAGAGAATGACAGGCTTCAAGCCAACGAGAAGAAACAAAAAACCACCGGTTCAATTTTCTTCAGGAACGTCAAAGCAGCAACAGCCTTTGTCAATTCAAAATTATCATGACCGAGTTTCCCAGGTATGTGTTTCGACATCAATTTTGATTTGTAAGTTTTCTTGAATTAATTGGAGTTGTTTTCAATTAGCTCTGTTTGTTTTAATAGATTCAAAATAGTTCTGTTATACTCGGATCACTAGAAACAATTTCGGTGTGAATCATGTACATCAAATTTGTTTTGCTAAAATTAAATGTAGATATGATTTGGTTATGAGATTTTATTATTCTCAGTTTAGTATAAATGATTGATTTGTTTTCGATTTTGTTTGGATTTCTTTTTGAAACAATTCTGTATGGATAGTCGATTGGGTTTGATTTCGATTAAGTTCTGTTTGTTTCTAAACAATCCTGTTGACTTCGATTTACCAAGAACGATTTTGTTTTGGATTGAATCAATATTTTTGTTTTGGATTATGATTGTATTCCACCTGCACACAAGATTTGTTTGCTAAATTCGGACACGGCTATGTTTTGATTTTGCATAACGATTGTGTCGATCTTAAATCGATTCAATTCGTTCCTGTTTGATTTGATTCGCAAACAATGCTACGTGCCTCGATTAGCACAGTCGCTTGCATAATACGATGGATTCAAAGTTAGTTTGGATTTAAATGATCTTGTTAATTTCGTTTTGATTCGACAACAATTTTGTTAAGTGCTGAGTTGACATAAACTATTGCATGAAAAATATGCTTGATTGGTTACAGCCTGTTTTGGTTAAAATGGGTTCAAACATGATTTCGTTTGCTCTCAAATTAACATAGAAGTTTTGATTCGAATGATTCGTTTGGTTTCCAATTAGCAATTAAATATTTTTTTAATAGTTTGAATATAATTCTTTAAGTTTTGGATTGATTTTAAAAATGATTTTGTGCTCAAATTAGACCAGCTACAAAATCGCAACATTCTGTAGCTAGTCTTAAAAATTAGATTTTTGTCAATTTATCAATAAAACAATATCTAAACTTCTGTATTCTTGTCTACTTACAGGTACCTACAAATTTCATTGACAAATGGGACATTCTGTAGCAGTTTAGATATAGTTCTCAAGTTGTTAGTCATAGGCAAAAATAGGAACTTGGGAGATTATTCCCCAGATTTTTTGTAATTTGCTTTGACAATTCCCATAGGGATGTTTTACCCTGTGGTCTTTAAATACTTGTTATTTTTTGTATTGAAGGATCATCATCATCACTGTTGGGAAAACCAGAATATGGATTTATGATACAGACTGGGATGAAAGTTGATGTCTTGTAACAGCTTTAGCTTTCAATATATCAAACTTTTGTTTCAAGTTTTATTCATATCAGTTTGCAGTCGATTATAGACTACTTTAGCTATCGTAATTCATTGTAGGTTGATGTGACTTGGTTAATGTGTTATCCATATATGATTTCTCATATTTTAAAAGTACAACAATTACCTTGCTTCAATTTAATGAATTAAAGGTTTATCTTCTTCATTGATTGAATTGTTCCGTACAAATCTTTGCATACAGATTTATCCAAATGTGTTGATTTGTAAATTATAAGATTGTTGTTACTATTATGTCTTGTTTGTCCTGTCATTTATATTTGAAGAGCACAGTTGCTTCCCATTTACGAGAAGCTTCTGGAGAATCTGGTGCGGGTTTTTTCCCACCTAACAGCTAAACCAACTATTGCATACAGGACAAACTCAAAGCGTTACTTCAGGTCAGTTTGTTAGTTGTTATTTGATAGTTAATTTATTAGTGTTATTTAAGTAGTTTAGTTAGATATATATATAGTTTAGATTCATAGTTAGAATTATTATTTTAGTCGCTTAGCTTAGATAGTTTTTATTCAATTTCTTTCTTATAAAATTATAAAAATAAAAAACAATAGTTTCTCTATCTTAGGACAGTTTACAAATGATTTTTGCAGGTTTTCATTTAAATCTGTAATTTGTAAATATTGTATATTTGTAATTGGATCTAATTTTGTTGATAATTGAACATTTAATTTTATAGAATTATTGCTATATAGTATAGATAATAGACTGTATATATTATTTCCGATTTGTTTATTAGTTTTCTTTAATTTTTGTTTTTCTTAGATTAGTTCCTTTAGTTAGTTTTCTTTTGTTTTCCTAGGACTTAGATCGGCCAACGGATCCGTTAACCCGTCAGGGTGGATCATCCCAAACGGCTTGGGTTATTTAAACAACCCCGGACCGGATCCATTCTTCCAGTTGGCGAGCGTTCATTTTCACCCGTCAACAGGTAGCCATGAATGTTGGTAGTCGAGTTACCAATAGAGAATGAATGCTTAAATGAATTCATGTGAAATTTTAATTTTATGTTATATTGTGATGATTTTGAGGTTATGATCAACTCAAGGAAGGAGACATATTTCTGTTGTAACAATGAATGTTGATAAAGTAACCATGGAGTGAGAGATTTTCTGAGTTTCCACTCACAATAATGGGATGCCTAACATAGAAATGTAGTATTCAAAAGGCAGTGCAAGGAGGCATTGTGTAAATGTGGCCATGGGCATTGACACATTGGATAAATTAAGGTGATATTTAATTTCATAATGAAAATATTGGTATGCTGAAATAATGCATGTGTGTAATAAATATAAGTGATTAATTGTTGAATTGTACAATTTAAAAATCACTTAGTGAGCCATTATAAATGTAAAATGAAGTTATAATATGTATGAGATATTAAAAATATGTTTGGTTGTGTGAAGATTGAGAAATTCTAGGAAATATGGTCTTGGATATGGTAACAATGTATGTCCATAAGGAACGTCGATGCCTGCTGCTACAAAACCAAAAATGTTATGAAAAGGAAGCTAATATTGGTGGAACTCATAGTTCTTATATGGAACAAAATCTAAAGATTGATAAGTGGAACTTAATGTCTGTGGGAGGGAATATTTAAAATATTTATGATTAAATTTGTTATGAAAATATATCACAGATATTGTATGCATGTGAGATAGGTGCGGTGATAAATCTATCCTGAAGGGACATATGATGGCTGCTGAGTTGGACAACATAGGAAAGAGACCATTGTTGTGACATGGAAACCCTCTAATATTCCATGCTTACATGTGATACTACTATGATATGTTAGAGAAAGATAGAGGGATTGCTCGAATGTAAGGCTCTACAAATATTTGTACTCTTACTGTGCTAGGAAGCTTTGGCAGGCAAGATGGATCGCATGAGGGACTGTGAAACAGAGAAGGGGATGCTTGAGCCTAGAAGGTGAGTCATTGTAAGTAAAACAATGAGCCGAGCTCTAATGTGGCAGTCATATGGATGCAAACCCATGAATGCACAGATAAGTATTGTGCTGACAAATATATGTTTTCCCATATTATGGACAACAAGAATAAATTTATGCATTGATTTGGTATAATAATGCATGTTGTTTGGAAATTGTTGTAGGCATGTTGATGAAATGATAGAAGTCCGTAAATGAACTAGGATGTAAAGAAATAATACTTGTTAAGAAAAATGAAGGATGAAGACATGGAAAGGATCATTGAGGTGTCAAAGAACATCGAGGGCATTGTTACTATTAAGGGGGAGGGGAATGTAACACCCCATTTTTAATCCCCTGATTAAATTGTAATTAATTATGACTAGTAATGATGTTATCTCATTATAGAGATATTGTTACCATGTTAAGGTAAGATGAACAATGTAAATTGTAATATTGTGTAATAAAGAAGACCTACAATTGACTGAATGGTGAAGCACTAGTATTGGCAATGATACCATGAGAGGGAATAGTGAGGGGGCCTGGAGGGGGATTACCTTTCCTAGAGCCTTAGTGTTGATTTTCCAAAGTTGATTTGAAGAAATTTTCCTTTTGTACCCATTTTATGAAAATCAGTTAATGAAGGGGAGGTTGGTAGTTGATGAGCCAGCCACTGCAATAAAGATGTATGGAGAGAGAAGGCTTGAAAACTGAATAGTATCATCCCATGAACAACATGTACCATCTTGAACCCCACAATCCTTTCTAACAAAATAAAGGAGGAGGATAGATCGAGAACCTTCTATGGGATGGAAAGAAGAAAACAAATAGGTGCGTTCAAGAGAAGGAGGAACAAAGATTAATGAGAGTTGTAGAAGAACCCACATGTGGAGAATACATACATGAGTTTTAGAGAAAATTTATTACATGAATGGTCAGAGAAACCCAAAAACCTGAACTAAGATAAGAGAGCCACGAGATTGATGCTAGAATGACATTTAATAAACCTCAAATGTTAGGTGTAAGGGTTTTGAACCAGTGGTTGTGTGAAGGAGAGTGGCCTTAAATTTTCTAAATTTATCTGAGAGTATGAGAGGATTCCCTGGTGGTATCATGGCTTGGATTGGGGGTGGCCAGAATGTATAAGTCTAGTGCATTTGATACTATGGTTAGGTGGGAAAGTGCTCACCCTCAGTCAATTGCCTGACCAATAACTTTGTGAACAGATAAGTGTATATGTTTGTGTACATGCTTGTTCAAACTGTAAGGATTAGTATGTTTGCATAATCTATGGAACTATATGTTTCATGTGCATGTGTATGCTTATTTGGTTTGGCCAACATATTCTAAAAACATAATTCTTAATTACACCTTGCATGTTCCAAATGTATGAATGAAATAAAAATGTTTTGCATTCATAATATTGTATGGATTGAATGAGTAGCATGGAATAAGATTTGGCTCGATAATTCACTGTAGGTTGGATAAATACTCTTGTTGGTTATGTTGTTCTTAATACATATGTAGACAACCAGTAATCCACTGCTTAAAATCCTGAGAATTTATGTAAGACTTAAAGGAAGTATGATCACTAGTTGAGAGAGAATGAAATGGACATAAGGGAGTGTTAAACGCCTTTGATCCCTAGTTTTTCTATTTGGGTTCATATATGAATTATGCCTTTATTGGATAGGGTAAGCCCCCTCATTGATATTTCTTGAATTTCTTGAGCGATAGATCCATAGGCTTGAATTTGAAAAAGTTATAGTATCATTTCCCTAGAGTATTACCTTACTTAAGTTGTCTGAATGATTTCGGGCCAAGAACCTGTGAATCCTGTGAAGCCAGGTGAAATCTCCAATTGACTATGTAAAGGGAGAAAGAGGGTTTTCCTATTGTCCTTGCGCAAGAAGCAGTTCAAACCTCTAGTTGAAGCTGGGAGGGTAGAGTATCGAATATGGTATCTAGCCCCTTTTTACAAGAATTATAACATGAGACAAACTGTATCCTAGATATCTAAATGTGTAGCATTGGGGATATCCAGAGATTCAAGCATCCAACCTTTAATATAACATGGCCGTTAGCGAAATATTGAATACCCATATGGTCATTATTCCACCAATGGAGTTCCATGACTTAAATTACCTATTATCGAGCATGGAGAGACATATCTAGAGGACATGACATTTGTTTCTTTGAAGACTTGTCACCTAATGTTTTCCTCGGATCCTCAGATGGAAAGGGTTCCAAGGAAAGGTTCTGAACCTACCTCTTTGCAAGGTTATGAACTATAAGAAGTATAGGGCATGTTTGGATGACATCAACAATAACATGGTAGGTTAGGTGGCGGTTGAAATGTCATGGAGGGTGACATGTGTCAACCTCATATTGTTGTGGTTCGAGAGTGGGCCCGTTGATTGGGTCTGAAGCCTTTGTATGACATCCTTAATATAAGATGTTGGATTTGGAGATTGTTAGATATCATCCATTCGATCCAAAGTGGATATCTGGACATATGGATATCCATAAATTTTCAAAATGTACTTTTTGTAAAATATTGGATCCTTGGATGCCGAATGGTTCAAGGTTCTGGAGCACAACTCCATTTTTAGGGTGACTTGTTGATTTTAGGGGTCCATGTGGTGAAGACCACACATTATGTCATGAGTGGAACCCATTGTCGTTGTGTGTTTATGGGTTGGGGTTAATCCTATCCAATGGATCGTGGGATTGTCAGATATTAGTTGTCCATATTCCCTGTCAATTGTAGGACCCATATTCCATTATCCATTTTAGATTTTATCGACAATTCTAGATCTGGAAATATAGATCTGACTTTTCTAATAAATCGAATTTCAAGAAATCACAGATCCTAGATTTTCGGATGGGTTAAGGTTTCGAGGGAAGGGTTATACCTAATATTCCATGGTGATCTATAGAGGCCAGATATCTATATATCCTACATCCAAAATATTGTTAGTGATAACTGTTTGGGGGAGTCTGGATCATCGGATCCCCATATGTGAAGAGTTCCACCTCTTGACTTATGAGATAAACCTGCTGGCCATTGATTGAGATATTCCACGTAAGGATTGCGTTTCCCAAAATATCAATGTATGACCTATGCCACATTATATGGTATGGGTGAGGAGGGCCCATGTGGGTTCCACATGGACGTGAGGTGGATTTTGCATGAGAAAATATTGAGAACTTTAAGAGGCTATAACATTCAATCCAAAAATCAGATTTGAGCATAATTACAGTCATTGGAAAGTTGTGGATGAAAAAAAGTGACTTATGAGATCAAATTTTGATTTAGAGGTGTGGATAAGAAAAGTGGTTTGAGGAAAGAATGAGAAATTTTGTACACCCCACTAGCCTAATGAGGGTTAGGGGGTTAGGTGTGTTACACTATGTCTAGACATGTTGTTACATAAGGAGGGAGTTGTGATCCCTCCCCCTACTGCTGCCATTGCAGAGGATAAAAAAAAAAACCTAGCGATGCTTAGGCTTTAGAGTTCAGAGCCAAAGATCACATTTTTTCATCTATGCTTCCTTGATCAACTAAACTGGGTATTAGTTCTCATTTTCATCTTGATATTTTCTCCAATATTTATTACCATTCCTATTCTTGCATGCAAAATATTTGTATAAATAGAGTGTGATGTCCAAGTTTTAAAAAAAAAATGAGATATGCCTATGTAAAAAAGAGACAAGTATACAAAAAACATTCCTTGAAATATGCATGCATAATCCATCTTCCTGAGCTATTTCTTCCTAACCTGATCCATTATTAAAATATATTAATGAGCATTCAATGAAATACTATTTATTTATATTTACATGCATTTAATAGTATGTTACATGTTTTTCTGTTTGATATATAAATAATGTGTTGTTTCTAGTGAGGGAACAATGCCAAGGAACTCTATGAGGCTCAAGTAAATCCTCCTCGCTTTAGGCCTTAATATGGATCTTGGATCAGAGGAGGGGGAACCCTCAAACTGTCAAAAATATATGTTTTTCAGAGTTTCCTCGAAACGACATTTTCATATAAACTTTAATGCCAGATTTAAATGATTAATAATATGAGGAATGATAGATAATTAATGAAAATCAGAGTAAACAAATAAGTTGTAATAAAATGTTAGATCATGGCCTTTCCATTTGGAAGCTTAATCCAACATGAAGATACATAAAAATATTGAACACAAGATACAAAAGAAAAGCCTCAAATGCTAGAGGAAATGACATGGTATTCCTTGGCACCAAGGAAAACATAATATTAGAAACAAATAAAGAAGATGGTGGTATTTAGTATTTCTGATAAGAGAGAAATCACATTGGATGTTTATATGAAACCAAGATCATTCATGAGAAAATATTGGTAATCTTCACCCAAATCCAACAACTTAGTAATAATTGTAATACTTTGAATACTATGATTTCTGAGCAAAACAATCTTTATCACAAATAGGTAGTATTTAATATTGAACCTATTGTAAATGTTGGAAAATTGGCTTAGGTTGATGGACAATTGGTTTGAGTTGTTGGTTGTCATTGATGTCAACCCTTAGAGAGTGATATTGTATATTGATGTGAACCTTTATAGATTGATGTCAACCCTTTGGGAAGTTCAGTATATAATTCTAGTAGCCCCAAGAATATGGTTAAGGGACTCAATTTTGTTTGATGTATATGGCTATGAAGATCAACATATTTGCAGGTAATAGTATTCTAGTTTGTTTGATGTATAATGGTATGAATATCAACATATTTGCAGGTAAGACTATTCTAGATGGATAGTACATAGCATGCCATTTACGGTGATAGGTGGAACATTACATAACTCCTCACAGTTAGATATTTATGCCCTTTTGAAGTTGGATAACCCTCTTGAGTTATCTAGAAGCCCCTAGAAGGTCAAGGAAGTCAAATTATTCTAGAAAATCCTAGAGGAAGTTGACAAGTCAAAGTGGGTGAAACTAGGAGTTAATCATGGTTTAAGTTGTTACAATAAGAAAATAATTAAAAATAAATTAGTTGCAACTAGAAGTGGAGATTTTACTATTTGTGCATAAAGTGGTTATAAGTGGACAAGTGGTTATAAGTGGGTTATCCCTAAAAGAAGGAAGTTGGGTTAAGTTGTTAGTAGGTAACCCCTAGAGGAAGCTACTTGGAGAGTATAAAAAAGAGAGACAGGGTCTCCTATTGGCACTTATTAAGCACATTGAATATCTATTATTGTGTAAGGTTTATTGAAGGTACTCATTGATACATCTAAAGTTACACAAGTCTGAGGTAGTAAGAAGGGTTGACAACGAAAGTTTCAAAATTGCAGAAATGATGAAAAAACCCTTGTTTTTTAGGTGTACACAAGCTGCAATGTAGAAGGGTGCATACATACATGGGATGATAGTATAACATGGAACGTACATTTGGGAAAATCCATGAAATATTGAGCTACCGAAGGTACCATATTCTTAGATTCTGAAAGAAAGTTCCCAGGAAGGTCTATAGTGAGAAGGTACAACCGATCTATCTACAAATTCAAAAGGTATGTCATATTCTTATGTGTAGTTGGATGTTTCTGTCTCCATGAGATATAGTATGGGGGTTTAAGGATGTTCCCTAGAGAGGTTTTTGGTTGTATGACACTTATGGTATGAGATAGATCTACAAAAATACAACATTGGTATGTTGGTATTACTCATTGGTTCATCTTGTTGGTTCAAGTGTTGAGACGTAGTTTGTAATTATTTTTACATGGTTGAGGGTTTTGGTTGTGAAGTGGTTGTGAAGTTTTCTGTGTGTTGTGAGGCTGCATATTGTTGATTAAGGTTGGTTGTCATTGATGTCAACCCTTGAAGAAAGCCTCGTAACACAAAGGTTTGGGTAATGGACCCAAGATTGTTTGATGTAAATATGACTCATTATTGTCTTGTCATGGTTGATAAGAAGTAAAGATGGATGAACTCCAAAGTGGTCCCATTATGGTGAAAACCCTCATGGGAAGACTCTTTGAGGAGTGAGAGAACCCATGCTTGTTTAATTGTGGAATAATGAGATGAAAGATAGTGAGTTTTTCAGTGAAACTATCCTCTATGCATAGTTCTTGTCATACCATTTTCGGTGGTATGTGGAACGTCGCATAACTCCTCACGGTTAGAGAGTTATGACCATATGAAGTTGGAGTACCCTCATGAGTCTTATAGAAGCCCCCAAGAGTCAAAGTGTCTTGCAAAAGAAATTATTTTAAATGGAGAAGCCCTAAAATAAGGAAAGTGTAAGGCTACATCAAGATATAAATAAGAGGCAAAGCTCACTCATTAAGAACACACTTGTACATATTGTATATCTATTTTCTTGTGTAAAGCTTCTTGCAAATACTTGTAGATAATCTGAAGTGGAGAGCGTCTGAGGTAGCATGAAGGGTTGACGGTGAAATTATCGAATTCACATAAAACCCTATTTTCTTAGGAGTACATGGGCTATCTGTGTATAGGGTGAGTACACGTACACAGGCTGGATGTGTATAGGGTGCATACGTATGCGGGCTGGCTATGTATAAGGTGCATACACGTACATGGGCTGTTTATTTATAGGGTGAGTATGTATGCAGACTAGATGTGTATAGGGTGAGTACATGTTGATAAAGCCATGAAACTTGAGACGATGAAGGTGCAAAGGTTCTATATTATGAGATCAAGATCCCAGGAAGGTATAGAGTGCTCAGATACATCAGATCCATCCATTGGTTCAAAAGGTATGTCTTATT
>JASDQU010500859.1:58466-78313 GCA_032191745.1 Picea mariana | reverse complement strand
AGTATATTGCAACAACATCATGTTGTACACAGGTTCTTTGGATGAAACAAACTCTGACAGATATATAGGTTGAGTATGATGAGCCCATTCCAATCTATTATGATAATACAATTGCCATCAATACATCGAAGAACCCGATGATGCACTCCAAGATGAAGCAAATTCCAATCAAGTATCACTTTCTACGGGAGCAGGTTGCAAAAAAGAACATTAGAGTTGAGTATGTGGGCACAAAAGAACAAGTGGCAGACATCTTAACAAAACCACTTCCACGGGAATCCTTTGAATATCTTCTCCAGAGACTTGGAGTTATTTCTACTCCAAAATGAATGCGTTTTGAATGCTTATCTTATATGTCTTAGATTTACATGAGGAAACACCATAAGAGGACAATTTAGTCAGGGGGAGCAACCCCGGATGGAAATATACCTTTTCCATTCATGAAAAAGGGGGAGAGATTTATCATATGTAGAGGAAAGAGACAGAGAACATAGGCATGGTTCCAGGGGGAGTAGATTTATTAGATGTAGAGGATGGAGGCATGGTTCCAGGGGGAGCATATTTATCAGATACAAAGGACAGAGGCATGGTTCCATGGGGAGCATGAGTGATGTAATTTCAGTATTTCATCAGAGTTTTTCCATCAATTCCAAAGGGGGAGATTGTTGATTAAGGTTGGTTGTCATTGATGTCAACCCTTGAAGAAATCCCCGTAACACAAAGGTTTGGGTAATGGACCCAGGATTGTTTGATGTAAATATGACTCATTATTGTCTTTTCATGGTTGATAATAAGTAAAGATGGATGAACTCCAAAGTGGTCCCCTTATGGTGAAAGGCCTCACGGGAAGGCGCTTTGTGGAGTGAGAGAACCCATTCTTAATTATGGAATAATGAGATGAAGGATAGTGAATTTTTCAGTGAAACTATCCTGGATGCATAGTGCTTGTCATGCCATTTTTGGTGGTATGTGGAATGTCACATAACTCCTCACGGTTAGAGAGCTATGACCATATGAAGTTGGAGAAACCTCATGAGTCTTATAGAAGCCCCTAAGAGTTAAAGTGTTTTGCAAAAGAAATTATTTTAAATGGAGAAGCCATAAAATAAGGAAAGTTTAAGGCTACATGAAGATATAAATAAGAGACAAAGCTCACTCATTAAGAACACACTTGTACATATTGTATATCTATTTTCTTTTGTAAAGCTTCTTATAAATACTTGTGGATACATCTGAAGTGGCGAACGTCTGAGGTAGCACGAAGGGTTGATGACGAAATTCTTGGATTCATAGAAAACCCTATTTTCTGAGGTGCACGTGAGCTATATGTGTATAGGGTGAGTATATGTATGCGAGATGGATGTGTATAGGGTGCTGATGCAGGAGCATCGCTCCGAGGCTAGCCATGCACCAGCCAGTCAGCCCACTCAGCGCATTCAAGGAAGAGAGGCGCCAACCCTCTCGTATTTTGAATTTGAGTTAAGAGCATTTAATGGTTGTAAGGCTGAGATCTAGATCCAATCTGGACTAGACAACCATTTAATTATGAATTCAATGTAATTGAATAGAGTAGGTAGCTTGGAGGGATGAGCCCCCTCATGTAAAATATCTTGGATCTTATTTTGAAAAGGGAGAGAAGAGTTAGAGAAGAGAGAAGAGAGAAAGAGCCGAGACTCTATCAAAGTCCGAGCTCAAGAACACTTTGTAAAGGAGACATTTTATATTAATACAAACCATAACAATTTTTCCTGCATATTGTCTATGTTGTGTGAATGTCTATGTGTGTTCTATTTATGCTGTGCATGTATGTTGTAGATGTGCATTTGCAGGGACATATAGGTTCTGTTATCTGTGGGTTCTTTGATTTCAGGTTTGGGGATCTTTGAGGCTTCATGCCAAGAGGGTGTGACAGAACACTACAGGTTCTGAAAGCTAGTGCATAGAGGGCACTTCCAGTTCTGTGGAATTTGGACAAGTACATGCTAGGAGGGCACACCAAATGAAATCATTGACTTAGAAGGAGACCTCAAGGTTGCTGAACACCTTGGAGGAAAGACTGTGTAGAGGAAGACATAGTGGAAGACAGAATCGTTGCGGGATTCTGCAAGAACTCTGCCAGGTGGGCATTGAGTAGATGCACGGGTTGCATTGAGGAGGAACTCCATTGTGAGTTCAAGAAGAAAATAGAGTCACTGAGAGAACTCTGGGGAAACTCTTCCAGGAGGGAATTGAGTCTGTGTGCAGATAGAGCACAGAAGGAAAGAACTCTTTTAAGTTCTGGAATAGAAGAAGAGTCCAAGGAAGGATCTTCGCAGGGTTGTTGAACACCCTCTAGACTCAACAAGAAGTTGCTTGAGCAAGAGAGTGCTAGGGGGGCATCAGATTATCCATCTGAGGGAGAAGGAAAAAGGGTTAATCCCTTAGAGGTCGAAGCTACAGGAAAATCTCAGAAGAGATAGTGCCTTCGTGCGTGCAAAGACTATGCAAGGAGTGCAAAAGTCGAAGAATCCTTTGAGGATTCAAGGAGNCAGGAGGAGTAGTGCTTTCATGCATAGAGCCATAGTTGTAGAAGTCACATAGGCCAAGGAACTCTTTGGAGAGTTTAGAATCCCAAAATCTCAGGAGGGACAACGTCTTTGAATACGCAGTCGAGACCTGTTGAAGGGTTGTAGAGATCACAGAGGAAAGAAGCAAAGGTCGAAGCCTTTGGAATTTGGGAAATATTCCAAAGTTTGAGAAGAAAGCGTACGCTCAATAGGGGAGAGAATAGCTGTCACTAGATTAGGTCAAAGAGAAGATATGGACTATCGGATCTTGCTCAGACAATCGATAGCTGTCGAATCTATCGAAAGAAACACAAGGTTTAATCCTCACATGCAAGAGCAGAGAATCCGAAAGGTCCCGACAGGGTAGAGGTATCGGGATTTCAGACTTCGGGAATTTAGAGGTTTAGAGGATGAAGGACTAAATATTAGGACTCACGGGTCCCGAAGTCCTAAAGGTGTCTAAGCAGTCCATCTAGGAAGGATAGGTGTCGTGAAATCCTTCATATCGGGGATTCAGACATTAGGAAGCAAAGCATGGAGAAGTCTTTCAGCTTCGCTACTGGCGAAGTCCTGAAACGATATGGACCATCCATCTATGGAGGACACGTGGAGGAGATTGGGGAGTCCACTAGGATTTTAGATACTGGGGATTTGAGAGAACAGAGGATAAGTGTCGTAGGGGTCGCAAAGTTCTGAAACACGAAACCCCGAAAACTCTGAAAGAACAGGGAGGACACGTGGCAACGATCCAAGCATCAGGGAATTTCCATAAAAGAAACCTTTCAACATTTTGGCAACCGGGAATGTGAGAGGTAAGATTTCAAAACTCTTGACCCATAAAATCCTGAAAGGATCAAGGTCGTTGATTTGAGAGTGGATCATAGCCGTTGATCTCAGCCAAGAGTGAAAATGTTGTATCGATAGTTTGATATTTTGGATACCAGGAAGCCTAGAGAGTAGGGATAGGAAGAAGAGCCTTGCATTAGGAAATCCCGAAATGAAAAAACCTAAAGCTGTTGAGGAAAATCACAGGTCGCAGAGATCTGAGGTATTCATGGTCATTTCGGAGTTCGGGGCTTCGAGAGTTCCGAAGACCAAGGATCGAACATTTTGGCAATTAGAACTCCAAAATCGCGAAATGAGACATAGAGGAGAGTGAGGCTGTGGCCACACTTGGTATTAGGATTTTGGGATTCGACATTCCAGGGATCCCGTAGATATAAGGTCGGAGAATTTCGGCATCGGAAAACCCGAAATCGTGAAAGGAGAAGGAAGCTGGGACACAGGTATTTTTGGGATTTCAGAATTCGGCTTTTTGAAAGTCTTGAGGACAGGAAGCCATATTCTTTGCGTCAGGAAAACCCTGAAAGGGACTATGGTCATATGGGAAGTGGTCACATGGACTAAGATTTGGCCCAGGGGGATAATTACTATGAGCGCCATTTCGACGTTTCGGTATTTCGGTGATCGAGAGATCAAGGAGTCAAGGACTCTTGACATCAGAACTCAAGGAGTTCTGGGACCTGAAATTCCATTTTGGGAAAAGGTCGCGGTCGTGCTGGGGCTATGTGTAGATGAAATATCGTGCCTGTTTCATGCTTTTGTAGGTGGGATTTCACGAAGGACTTGTGGATCAAATATTGAGGTTCCAGTAGGGAATCAAAGGAGTCGCTTCATCTCGAGGAGGTTTTTGAACGATCCTGTGCGGACCTCGACTCGAGGGTTAGGGGTCTGTGACATTTGTGGTATTAGAGCCACTTTCTATTTGTATACTATAAATAGAGGGAGGTAGAGAAGAAAAAGATCACTCTGGTACACATCAGTTTGGTATCATAGGTAGCTTGCAGAGACAGGTAAAGGAAGCCAGAGTACTAGGACTCTGTGATGATTGTTAGGAGGTGCACAACAGTCAAGAAGACAATCTGGTCGATTGTAGGGGACGCTAGAAGCACTCATGGTTGTAGAGTGATAGCAGTAGATCTGTCAGGAAGACATATAGACAGCGGGCATAATGACTACTGAAGGTCATGGACATGGTGTAAAGAAGATCCATCAACAACAGGAGAACGCTGCAAGGGATAAAGAACTTGCTGAGATCAGGGCAAGGATGGATGAGCTAGCATTGCATATGCAACAGAATGATAAGTTGAGATGGGTATATGAATGGCCCATGAAGATGAAGGTAAAATGGCCAGTCAGAGAATTGATGGCCAAAAGACAGCAGAGGCTGTTGAAAATATGGTTGAGGCATGCTGAAAACCTCAACATACCAGAGGAGAAAATGGTTCAGGTGTGTGAACCAGAGGATGGGAGAAACCTCAGTAGTGAGGATGACATGGGATCAACTGAATATCTCAGGGGTTGTCAAGAGGATAGCTGGGGAATTGCACATTGCCAAGATGGCAATGAGATGAGATCGCTGTGGGATCTCATAGACTGTCATGAGGATAGCAGAAAAATCCCATATTGTCAGGAGGGAAAGAGAGAGCAGATGAACTCAGAGTTGAGTTCATATCAGTAGATGCAGCTGATGGAGAAGGAGGATTAGAGGAATCTTCTGATGATTGGAGGAATTGAAATATTACTGCCACTTAGCTTATTTGGGGCTAAGACCTGTGTTGCAGATGCAACAACAACAGAAGGACAACCAACAGAGACTATCATGGATGAAGAAGCATTGGAGTAGATGTTAGAGGCTGCCCAAGCAAAAGAAGAAGAAGAGAATTCTGAGGAATGGCTCAAAATTTTCAGCCAGGAAGCTGAAAAGGAGATGACTGCAACATTTGAGCTTGCAGCAGAAGAAGCCAAGGAGGAGGCAAAAAACACATATTTTGCTGATTTGTATCAAGAATTTGAAGCCCTGGAGAAGAGGGTAATAATGAAAAACATGCACATCCAACAAGTTAATTTGGAGGCAGAAGAAGGAGGATTCCAGTCTGAGGAACAAATGGAAGGAGCTGAAGACATACCAACAAGAGAAATGCAAGCAACAACACTATTAGAGATGATGGCTGAACAACAGATCAGTCAAGAGGAGACTGCAGAGATGAAATTTGCAGTAGAGTGGCATGTCAAGGCCACAAGAGATGAAGAATACAACATGGGATATCATGATGATCTACCCATTTGCAGAAAGAATTTGCAATAGAGGAGACTGCATGAACAGAGCCAACCATTGTAGGAGCTGGATGAGGTGATCGATGAGATCAGAAAATTGATGGCCAGATCAACAGAAGCAGTTAGAAAGGAGAAGCTTAGCAGAAGGGAGACTGCCAGAGCAGAAACAAAGCAACAACAACAATAGAAGCAAAGAGATGGAGTAGAGAGACAACTCTGAAGAGTTGTTTGGGATCCAGGAGGATTTCAACAGCTAGGATGGAGAGCTCATGAGTAGGAGCTCATGAATTTTACAGCAGAGGAGTATGATGCAGGAGCATCGCTCCCAGGCCATCCATGCACCAACCAACCAAACCACTCAACACATTCAAGGAAGAGAGGCGCCAACTCTCTCATATTTTGAATTTGAGTTAAGGGCATTTAATGGTTGTAAGGCTGAGATCTAGATCCAATCTGGACTAGACAACCATTTAATTATGAATTCAATGTAATTGAATAGAGTAGGTAGCTTGGAGGGAATAGATCGAAGAGCCCCACTCATGTAAAAGATCTTGGATCTTATTTTGAAAAGGAAGAGAAGAGTTAGAGAAGAGAGCAGAGAGAAAGAGCCAAGACTCTGTCAAAGTCCAAGCTCAAGAACACTTTGTAAAGGAAGCATTTTATATTAATACAAATCAGAATAGTTTTTCCTGCATATTGTCTGTGTTGTGTGAATATCTATGTGTTTTCTATTTATGCTGTGCATGTATGTTGTAGACATGCATTTGCGGGGACAAATAGGTTCTGTTATCTATGGGTTTTGATTTTAGGTTTGGGGATCTTTGAGGCTTCATGCCAAGAGGGCGTGACAGAACACTGCGGGTTCCGAAAACTAGTGCATAGAGGGCACTTCCAATTCTGCGGAATTTGGACAAGGACATGCTAGGAGGGCACACCAACTGAAATCATTGACTCAGAGGGAGACCTCAAGGTTGTTGAACACCTTGGAGGCAAGACTTTGTAGAGGAAGACACAGTGGAAGATAGAATCACTGTGGGATTCTGCAAGAACTCTACGAGGTGGGCATTGAGTAGATGCACAAGTTGCATTGAGGAGGAACTCCATTGTGAGTTCAAGAAGAAAATAGAGTCACTGAGAGAACTTCGGGGAAACTCTGCCAGGAGGGCATTGAGTCAGTGTGCAAATAGAGCACAGAAGGAAAGAACTATTTTGAGTTCTAGAATAGAAGAAGAGACCAAGGAAGGATCTTCACAGGGTTGTTGAACACCTTGTAGACTCAACAAGAAGTTGCTTGAGCAAGAGAGTGCCAGGAGGGCATCTGAAGGAGAAGGAAAAAGGGTTAATCCCTTAGAGGTTGAAGCTACAGGAAAAGCTCAGAAGAGATAGCACTTTCATGCATGCAAAGACTCTGCAAGGAGCGCATAAGTCGAAGAATCCTTTGAGGATTCAAGGAGAGAAGCTTAGGAGGAATAGTGCTTTCATGCACAGAGCCATAGCTGTAGAAGTCACAGAGACCAAGGAAATCTTTAGAGAGTTTAGAATCCCAAAATATCAGGAGGGACAACGTCTTCAAATACACATTCGAGACCTATTGAAGGGTTGTAGAGCTCACAAAGGAAAGAAGCAAAGGTCAAATCCTTTGGAATTTGGGAAATCTTCCAAAGTTCAGAAAGAAAGCACACACTCAACAGGGGAGAGAACAATTGTTGCTACATCAGGTTGAAGAGAAGATCTAGACCATTAGATCTTTCTCAGACAATCGATAGCCGATAGATCTATCGAAAGAAACACGAGGTTTAATCCTCACAAGCAAGAGCAGAGAATCCGAAAAGTCCCGACAGGGTAGAGGTATCGGGATTTCAGACTTTGGGAATTTAGAGGTTCAGAGGATGAAGGACTAAATATTAGGACTCATGGGTCCCGAAGTCCTAAATGTGTCTAAGCAGTCCATCTAGGAAGGATAGGTGTCGTGAAATCCTTCATATTGGGGATTCAGACATTAGGAAGCAAAGCATGGAGAAGTCTTTTGGCTTCGCTACTGGCGAAGTCCTGAAACAATATGGACCATCCATCTATGGAGGACACGTGGAGGAGATCAGGGAGTCCACTGGGATTTCAGATACTGGGGATTTGAGAGAACAGAGGATAAGTTTCGTAGGGGTCGCAAAGTTCTGAAACACGAAACCCCGAAAACTCCGAAAGAACAGGGAGGACACGTGGCAACGATCCAAGCATTAGGGAATTTCCATAAAAGAAACCTTTCAACATTTTGGCTACTGGGAATGTGAGAGGTAAGATTTCAAAACTCTTGACCCATAAAATCCTGAAAGGATCAAGGTCGTTGATTTGAGAGTGGATCATAGCCGTTGATTTCAGCCAGGAGTGAAAATGTTGTAATCGACACTTCGATATTTTGGATATCGGGAAGCCTAGAGAGCAGGGACAGGAAGAAGAGCCTTGCATTAGGAAATCTTGAAATGTGAAAACCCGAAGCTGCTGAGGAAAATCACGGGTCGTGGAGATCTAAGGTATTCATGGTCATTTCGAATTTCGAATCTTCGGGAGTTCCGAAGACCAAGGATCGAACATTTCGGCAATTAGAACTCTGAAATCGCGAAATACAACATAGAGGAGAGTGATGCTGTGGCCACACTTGATATCGGGATTTTAGGATTCGTCATTCCAGGGATTCTGTAGATATAAGGTCGGAGCATTTCGGCATCGAAAAACCCGAAATCGCGAAAGGAGGAGGAAGCCGGGACACAGGTATTTTCGGCATTCCAGAATTTGGCTTTTTGAAAGTCTTGAGGACAAGAAGCCGGACGCTTTGTGTCTAGAAAACCCGGAAAGGGACTGCGGTCATATGGGAAGTGGTCACATGGACTAGGATATGGCCCAGGGGGCTAATTACTATGAGTTCCATTTTGGTATTTCGGTGATTGGGAGATCGAGGAGTCAAGGACTCTTGACATCAGGACTCAAGGAGTTTCGAGACCAGAAATTCCATTTCAGGAAAAGGTCGCAGTCGTGCTGGGGCCATTTGTAGATGAAAGCTCACACCTATTTCATGCTTGTGCAGGTGGAATTTCACGAAGGACCTGTGGATCGAATATTGAGGTTCCAGAAGGGAATCAAAGGAGTCGCTTTAGCTCGAGGAGGTTTTTGAACGATCCTGTGTGGACCTCGACCCAAGGGTTAGGGGGTCTTCTCCAGGTGTGTACGTACACGGGATGGATGTGTATAGGGTGTGTACATGTACGTGGGATGTTTGTGTATAGGGTGAGTATGTACACAGGCTAGCTGTGTATAGGGTGAGTATGTACACAAGCTAGCTGTGTATAGGGTGAGTACATGTTGATAAAGCCATGAAACTTGAGAAGATGAAGGTGCATAGTTTGTAGATTCTAATATCAAGCTCCCAGGAAGGTCTAGAGTGCTCAGATACATCAGATCCATCCATTGGTTCAAAAGGTATGTCTTATTTCTATGAATAGTTGGATTTTGATGTATGCATAAGGAACAACAATGGAGATTTGAGGATTCTCCCTAGAGAGATTAGTCTCTACATGGGATCTTCTGTATAAGTCAGATATATAGAAATATAGTGCTGGTATATTTATCATTGATACTTCTTGTTGAGGCACATCTTGTATTTGTTGGCATATGGCTAAGAGTTTTTATGGTACATGGTTGAAATCTTGTATTTATTGGTGTATTGAGAAGTTGAATATCAGAAAGGGGTTGATGGCTAAGATAATGTGAGGGATATTATACTTGTTCATGATTACAAATACCTATATGTCACATGACTAGAGAGAGACATACTTTCCTTGAGTAGAGGTTATGTATGAGGATGCATGCACAGGGTACAGTTATAGTTTGGATACAATGATAGGTTACATATCTATGTGAAAGAAGTTACAGAGGGTCGGAAGTTTTCAAGTGAAAGGAAACCTTAGTTTCATAAGGCATACGCAGGCTACATAACAGATAGGGCATGTACATACGTAGGCTACATAACATATAGGGAACGTACATACACGAGCTGCATCACTGCATGTAGCGTATCTGTTGTAATTTTATAGATACATGTTCAATTCAAGTACATATTGATTATAGGGCAATTGTACAGATTGGATACAGGTCAGTGGGATAGGTTGATACAATTGTATGGCAGTATATCTCACAGTGATAGGTTGATAGTGGTTCCATCATTCTACTTATACTTCAGGGCAGTTGGATGGGGCAAGGACAGGTGGTTGTAGCAACCTTCCGGTTGTAGTCGGAGAACATAGGGGGTTGTAGCCTCCTTCTAGTTGTAGCCAAATAATTGGGGAGTTGGAACTTCCCTCAGGTAGTAGCTTGAGAAACTAGGGGTTTGGAGCCTCCTTCCAGTTGCAGCTAGAAAACAAAGGAAGTTGGTGCTTCCAATGAATGTAATTCTTCAAGACATATATGAAAAATAATTCTGTGGTTTTCTCCCGATTTGGGTTTCCACGTAAAATTATGGTGTATTGTGTATGTGTGTGATTGTTCATTTCTTATTTCTCATTATTGGATAATAATTCTACATTGATATAACACTTTGATTATTTGGAGAAAAAGGATTATAATTACGCTATTACTGATTCACCCCCCCTCTCAGTAATCCAACACATATTAGTAAGGGTTTGATGTCTAGTCCATGTGAATATTATTACACTTGTTCATGATTGTACACACATGTATGGTACGTGACTAGAGAGACATAGATGCACTTGGTTAAGGGATGTATAAGATGATGCATGCATAGGGTGCAACTACAGATAAGACACATCGACAGGTTGTAGGTTGATGTGACAGAGGAAAAAAAGTGTTTGAAGTTTCAGAAAAGGTGAAAACCCTATATTTCTGAAGGTGTACGAGGGTTGTAGTATAGATAGGTCGTGTACATACAAAATATGTAGTATGGACAGGGCACATACATACGTGAGCTGTAGTATATACATGTTGCGTACTTGTTGGTACATGATGAATTCTGGTACATGATTTATTATAAGATTTTGGTACAGGTTGGTTAGAGTTTGTTGACATAGATTGATATAGGTTTATAGTGGCATATCTGACTATGACAATGTGGCAGTGGTTTAATCATTTGAAACTTATACTCCAAGGAAACAGGACAGGGAAAGGAAATGGGGTTGTAGCCTCCTTCTGGTTGGTGCTGGAGAATAAGGGAATTGGAGCTTCCTTTAGGTTGGATCCTGAGAACTAGGTGGTTGTATCCACCTTCTAGTTGTAGCTGGAGAACATAGGGGGTTGTATCCTCCTTTTGGTTGTAGCTGAAGAATTTGGGTGTTAGAGCTTCCCTCAGGTTGTAGCCTGAGAAACTAGGGGGTTGGATCCTCCTTCCAGTTGGAGCTGGAGAATTGGTAGTCGATGCTTCCTTGAATGTAATTCCTAACATATAATAAAATCGTTCTGTGGTTTTCTCCCGTATTGGGTTTCAATGTAAATATTGGTGTATTGTGCATTGTGTGGATGTGTTTGTTATTGTTTATTATGCACTGATGGATATCAATGTTTATGATACAATAATATATTGATGATAAACAAATGAACATGTTTAATAAGTTAAATGAATATACATTGTAGTTAAAAGGATTAATAAGTGGTATAAATTGTTCATTACTGATTCACCCCCCTGGTTCCTTCAGGAAAACAGTTTAACCACTGGAAGGAGATCATGGATCACGCTAGAGTTGGGATACCACAAATTAGTGGTGATAAATATGCACTTTGGAGAAAGAAAATACAAACATACATACATGAACAAGGATTCAATGTTTGGAAATTAGTTGTGGATGGATACAAAGCACCAACTACTCCTCCAATAGACAATGATGGAAAGAAAATCATAGAAAATCATTCAAGAGCCAAGAACAATATTCATAATGGCGTATATGAATCAATATTTACTAAAATCATGCATTGTGAATCCCCCAAGGAGATGTGGGACAAGTTGAAGGCTATCTATGAAGGACATGAAAAGGTTAAGGAATCCAAACTTCAAATTTTCAGAGTAAAGTTCGAACAATTAACGATGAATGAAGATGAAAACATAGAAGCCTAATTTATACACATCGATGAGGTAGTAAATGACATCAAAGGCTTGGGAGATGAGATAAAGGAACTGGTCCTTGTTAAAAATTCATTAAGATCTATACCAATGAGATTTGAATCAAATATCTTAGCCCTAGAAGAAAGAGTGGATCTAGATACAATGATCATGGATGAGCTACATGGGATACTCACAACTTATGAGATGAGGATAGAACAAGACAATCTGGTTACAAAGGAAGCTACATTTAAAGCATCTAAGAAGACAAACAAAAGTAACAAGCAACAATCAAAGTCAGTTCACAAGCAAAAACCAAAGTCAGAATGTAGCTGCAATGACGATTCGGAAGAAGATGAAGAAATGGAAAACTTCGTAAGAAAGTTGAAAAAGGGAACATGTAAATATAAAGGTAAGTTTCCGTTGAAATGTTTTAATTGCAGTAAAATTATTCATTTTTCAAATAAGTGTCCTTATGATAGAAGTTCAAATAGTGATGAAGAGGAAGAACGCAAGAAAGAAAATAGATATAAAAAGGGAAGATGGAAGGACAAAAAGAAAGTCTTCAAGAAAAATCTATACTAAAGAAAAGATAGTTCCTCATCTAGTGAAGACGATGAAACCGAAATTGATTCAAAAAGGGTACTATTATGGCCAAGGAAAATCAAACAAGAAACTCTAACAGTTCAAAAGAAGAAGGTGATGTTGATCGTAGAGAAGAATTAATCAGTGCCTTAGAAGAACTAAGGAAAGGAAGAAATAAAACCAAGTTACTCAAGAAATAACTAAGCGTAACTCAGAATCTCAACTCAGAGGAAATAAACTAGATAATTACAAAGTTGAAATTCCAGGTAGAATAGGATAGAAGGGTTGAAGAAATACTCAGAGGTCAGCTAGCATAGAAGGTGAAGATGATTGAAATGTTGGAAGCAGAAGTGAGCACTCTAAGAAAAGATCTTCATAAGAAGGACATGCAACAATATAGAACCAAGACATTGGATAAGAACATCAATAATCAAAGGCCATACTATGTCAAGTCTGGACTATGATACAACCAAATGTAGATTGCGAAAGGTTCAAGCTACACGACGAAAGAAATAGAAAAAAAGAGCTATGCAAAAGTTCTCAAAGGAAGGAATCAGGGTCAACAAGAATAAAAAAGAAATGAATATAGAAGACCCTCTACATTCAAGCAGCAAGGAAACTTCAATCATTATGAAAGAAACAACCAAAGAGAAGAGATTGATAAGCCAAGGCATAATTAGAGAAGGACTACACCACAAGGAAAACAATTTACTCCCAGGTATATAAATTTATTTTATTGCACTAATTTTGGACATAAGGTTGTAGATTGCAGGGATTATGAAAGAAATAATCATGCAATAAATGATTATGTGTCCCCACAAAATATTGAATGTTACAAATGCCACAACTATGGACACACAACTCGAAATTGCAGAAGAATGATAAGGCATCCCATGAAAGAAAATATTGTTGAGAGACACAAGAAATTTTGGAGGAGAAGTGAAAAACAAGAGGACCAGGTAAATGAAGAACATGCCCAAGGAATCATTCTTTCAGGATTTGCAGTAGCACAAGATCATGATGAATTTACAAGCAAACATAAAAGTGTAGGAACTCAAGTAGAAGATGAAGAAGATGTCAAAACTCAGGGTGATGACAAAATTAAGGAAGAGAATGAAAGGGAAGATGTATATACCGATGAAGAGGAAGATGAGTCCGCATCAGAGTAGGTATTTTTTTGAGCCATACAACATAGTTAATCCTAGGTAATATGAATATTATAAAGGGGGAGTTAGTGCAATAGTTGACACAGATTAGAGAATCATCTTTTGAGCAGCTTGCAGAGTTTGAGTAGACAGTTTCAGAGTAGTCAGTTAGCAGACGTACAGTGATAGATAGGTCAACATTGTGGACATTTGTATGACAGAGTCATAGACAGTATGGATAGAGATGGATTCGTAAGAACACTTAGTAGGTTTGGATAGAGATATGATAGTGGATGAGAGCATGGATTAAGAGACCGGTTCATAGATTGGTTCAAAGAGTGGTTAAGAGATAAAAAAACATTATCATAATGTACAATAATGATTAAGGAATATTTGAATGATTATTCTTGGATGCTTTTCATATATGCCAGTAGATAACACAAGGAAACACCAATGTATAATAACTCCAATAGATTGAGGTACAGGTTGATGCATGTATGTTGCATGGATAGGTCCAATGATCTTCATAGGAATAATAGATCATGCTATTCTTGATTCAATATTGTTGAGCAATTGATCAATGTTCTGGTAGAGAAGTAGCATCCGTGGAAGAAGCAGATTGCAGTGATAGTATATTGTTCACAATGATTGCAGAACATTTTGAAGAGAAGATAGAGGGAGACATACCCACAAGGAGATATATTTTCTTAACCATGATTTTTTATAGCAAGTATAGTGACATATCTACAGGAGAAGTTAATCCTTTATCAAAGGAAGAGAGAAAGTAATTAGAAGCATGAAGACAGGGGGAGAATCCCTCAAAGGGAGATACCCTTTTCCATTGATGTCAAAGGGGGAGAGATAGAAACATTGATGAGGAGAGATGACAATGTTTCCATGACTAAGTGTTTCCATCAATGTTTGTGTTTCCATCAATGCCAAAGGGGGATATTGTTGGACAGTTGGATTCGAGGTTGATGGACAATTGGTTTGAGTTATTGGTTGTCATTGATGTCAACCCTTAGAGAGTGATATTGTAGATTGATGTCAACCCTTAGAGATTGATGTCAAACCTTGGAGAAGTATGGTAGTGAATTCCAGGAGCCCCAACAATATGGTTAAGGGACTCAAGTTTGTTTGATGTATAATGGTATGAAAATCAACATATTTGCAGGTAAGACTATTATAGTTTGTTTGATGTATAATGGTATGAAGATAAGTATATTTGCAGGTAATAATATTCTAGATGGATAGTATATAGCATATCATTTCTGGTGATATGTGGAATGCCACATAAATCCTTACAGTTAGAGAGTTATGGCCTTCTGAAGTTGGAGAACCCTATTGAGTTATCTAGAAGCCCCTAGAAGGTCAAAGAAGTCAAATTATTCTAGAAACTCCTAGAAGAAGTTGACTAGTCAAAGTGGGTGAAACTAGGAGTTAATAATGGGTTAAGTTGTCGCAATAAGAAAATAATTAAAAATAAATTAGTTGCAACTAGAAGTTGAGAGTTTACTATTTGTAGATAAAGTGGTTATAAGTAGACAAGTGGTTAGAAGTAGCTTAGACCTAAAATAAGGAAGTTGGGTTAAGTTGGTTAGTAGGTAACCCCTAGAGGAATCTACTTGGAGAGTATAAATAAGGGAGAAAGGGCATTCTATTAGAACCTATTGAACACATTGAATATCTATGATTGTGTAAGGTTTATTGCAGGTACTCATTGATACATATGAAGTAGCAAGAAGGGTTGACAACGAATGTTTCAGAATTGTAGAAATACTGAAAATACCCTAGTTTCTTAGGTGTACGCGGGATGCAGTGGAGAAGGGCGTGTATGTACGTAGGCTATAAATATAACATGGCATGTACATTTGGGAAAATCCATGAAATCTTGAGATGTTGAAGGTACCAAATTCTCAGAGTCTGAAAACAAGTTCCTAGGAAGGTCTATAGTGATCAGGTACAACAGATATATCTACAAATTCAAAAGGTATGTCATATTCTTATGCGTAGTTGGATGTTTTTGTATCCATGAGATATGGTTATGGGAGTTTAAGGTTTTTCTCGAAAAAGGATTTTGGCTGTATGACACTTATGGTATGAGCTAGATCTATAGAAATACAACATTGGTATGTTGGTATTACTCATTGGTTCATCTTGTTGGTTCAAGTGTTGATACATAATTTGTAATTATTTGTACATGGTTGAGGGTTTTGGTTGTGAAGTGGTTGTGAATTTGTTTGTGTGGTGTGAGGCTACATATCAGTAAGGGTTTGATACTTAGTCCATGTGGAGATTATTACAATTGTTCATGATTGTACACACATGTATGGCACATGACTAGAGAGACATAGATGTACTTGGTTAAGGGATGTATAAGATGATGTATGCACAGGGAACAAATACAGATAAGACACAACGACATGTTGCAGGTTGATGTGACAGAGGCAACAAAGTGTTTGAAGTTTCAGAAAAGGTGAAAACCCTATCTTTCTGAAGGTGTATGCAGGATGTAGTATAGACAGGTCACGTACATACGCAGGCTGCAATATATACAGGTCACGTACCTGTTGGTATTTGTTGGTACATGCTGACTTGTGGTGCAAGATTGATTACAATATTTTGGTATAGGTTGGCTACAGGTTTTTGGCACAGATTGATACAGGTTTACAATGGTATATCTCACAATGACAGTGTGGTAGTGGTTTCATCATTTGATAATTATACTTCAGGGAAACATGATGGGGCAAGGAAAACAGGTGTTAGCCTCCTTCCGTTTGGTGTCGTAGAATCAGGGAGTTGGAGCTTCCTTTAGGTTGGAGCCTGAGAATTAGGTTGTTGTAGCTGAAGAACATAGGGGATTGTAGCATCCTTCTAGTTGTAGCCAGATAATTGGGGAGTTGGAGCTTCCCTCAGTTTGCGTCCTGAGAAACTAGGGGGTGGAGCCTCCTTCCAATTGGAGCTGGAGTATTGGATGTTGGTGTTTCCTTGAATGCAATTCTTGACATATAATAAAAGAATTCCATGGTTTTCTCTTGTATTGGGTTTCCACTTAAATATTGGTGTACTGTGCATTGTGTGAATGTGTTTGTTATTGTTTATTATGCAATGATGGATGTCAATGTTTATGATACATTAATATATTGATGATAAACATATTAACATGGTTGAGTAATTTAAAGGAATAAACATTGTGGTTAAAAGGATTAATAAGTGGTATAAATTTCTCATTACTGATTCACTCCCCCTCTCATTAATCCAACAATAACCGTAATAACCATAAGATTTTGAAATAACATGTTTTGCTGTTTGATATATAAATAATGCGTCATTCCTCAGATTGTTCCCGGTGAGGGAACAATTCCAAGGCACCTTATGAGGGTCAGGTAAATCCTCCCCACTTTAGGCCTCAATATGGCTCTTGGAACAGAGGGGGAACCCTCAAACTGTCAAAAAAATATGTTTTTCAGAGTTTCCTCAAAATGACATTTTCATATAAACTTTAATGCTTGATTTAAATGATTAATAATATGAGGAATGGTAGAGAATTAATATTAGTCAGAGTAAACAACTAACTTCTAATAAACTATCAGATCGAGGCCTTTCCCTTGGGAACCTTAATCCAACATGTAGATATATAAACATATTGAACAAAAGATACAAAAGAAAAGCCTCAAATGCTAACAAAATGACATGGTATTCCTTGGCACCAAGGAAAACATAATTTAGAAATAAATAAAGAAGATGTTGGTCTTTAGTATTTCTGATAAGAGATAAATCACATTGGATGTTTAGATGAAACCAAGAGCATTCATGAAAACATATTGGTAATCTTCACCCAAACCCAACAATCTAGTAAGAACCGTAAGACTTTGAATAATCTGATTTCCGAGCCAAACAATCTTTATCACAAACATGTGTATTGAATATTGAACCTACTGTAAAGCATTTAAAGATAATATTCCACCCAAAACCCTGAAAATCAATCAAAATGATAAGCTAAAAATAATATGTATTCACTCGTTATAACTTAACATAATATTCAGGTACAACCATAGAGAACATAGAGAGAACAAGCCTGCAAATAATCTTTATTGCTAAAGAAAATTATGCAAAAGGTTATAGTCACATAGAAAAGAAGAGTCTTTTATTAACAAGAGGAAAAGTACATAAACAAAGATGAAAACACTGAATTTGCAATAATGATGGAGAATCCACTGGATGGTTTTTTTATCCTTTGCAATCATCATGGCCATGTGGGCTTTGAGTGCTTCAACTGTGTCTGCTGCCAAAATTCCCCCTCTAGCTGCCTCTTGAACGTTGCCCTTTATGCTTTCCCAATGCTAAGTTACAGTTTGTTTTCCTATAACCAAATTCAAAAGATAGAATAAAATATTGAATTATAAACATTTTAATTCATCTTTATCCTTAGGGTGTTCACTTTGGCAGCTATCCCTCATACTTTTATTTCATGGAAATAATATCTTACTTTTCCAAGATTGGATTTAATAATATCTTACTTTTCCAAGATTGGATTTTTTTTTTATGCTTGACACATTTTCTCCTTATATGTTTACAAACTAACCTTTTAGCAATGCCACTTATCATAATTTCTCTTAATTTCCCCAAAATTGCTGTGTTGTGAAGATTGATGATAATCTTTCAATGTAATTCGACCACAAATAATCAGATGATAAGCACCGATCATTCTCTGACCTTCTGATATGCAACTGATTCTATTCATATAGAAAAGAATAGAATCAGAGAAAAGAATTTGATCATTGAAGTCTATATCATATAGAGAAACATGAAACGTAACCATAATGGTTTTAGGAGAGTGTCCATGAATATGTCCAGTGCATTGCTGTTGCTTGATCAGAGTTTGTTGACGTACCATTGCAATTGATGAGACAATCAAGCCAGTATAGGTTTTATAACCATGCCAGAGGTGCTATCACTAGTAAGATGAGTAGTCTCTGGAACTTTAAAATATACCAGGCATGTAAGTGGAGGCATTAGTATTTTTTCGAAAGAATTTGGTCGATTGTTAAAATTTGTTTCTGGTTTCCCATGTACACCTTCGGGGGAAGTGAAATGGTCCAAATTATGACTTACCCTGCCATAACCACCAAATTATAATGCATCATTGTCTAAGGAAACTCTATATTTTCCAGCCATATCACAACCAATCTTGTACCGAGAATATGATTTCTCTGGATGGAAGTATCACTGCTTAATCGTACCAAAGTATTTCATCTTGCCTTTGTTAGATCCAAATATCTAAGATAACGTTTAATTGAGCTTGCACGGCCTATATAACGAGTCATGTTGTCGTTAGCGATCCTATCCTCCTGTTGGACAAACAATATGAAGGCTCCCCATTGGAAAACACTAGCTCTAGTGAATACACTTCTCCAACTGATATTCGAATTACATATAGAATATTCCTGCATGAACATGATGCTTTTCTGAACGCAAGTAAACTGTATGAAAACCCATGGTACATCTTCCTGCATGTGCAAGATACCTTTAAATTCCAACCACTATCATACATATCAATTTCACAAGTGAATAACTATCGCCATGAAAGCAACATGGGCACAAGGATGCCAATCAATGTATGCATTCATCTTAGCAAGAAAACTAATATTGAATCCATTACGTAAATGATAGTGAAAGCAATTATTTTCATTGTGCGCAGTACCTAGCTCATGAATCGATTTGCCATAAGGTTGTGTAATCCTTGCTTTGAGTCGTAATCATTTTTGTTCCAAAGTATATGTCCCCTTTGTGGAGCTCAACGAAACTCTTTCTGAAACCACAAGTAATACCTTCCTGCTACTTCCATCGTTTAAACCCTTGTCTTGAGTTTTGCTAGGCACACTTTAGAATAATGTGAGTTACATTAGAGTCTTAAGCTGTGCCATTACTCTGTGCACTGCTACAATGTTTCCAGCCACCATGTTGTAGTGCTTGCATGTTTGGATAGGAACAACAAATAGTCTGAAAAATCATTAGCACCATGAATTTCGATTCTAAGAATCCACTATGAAAATAAGTGTCAAGCTGCTACAATATTCTATATCTGCAATCGCATTAACAATGCCATGCCATATGATATGAATTGGTCCAACTAGACATGTGAAGCAATATCCAACTAGACATGTGAAGCAATATTCAACTATCCTGAAGTTGAGTTTTACAAAAATCGATATCTCTTTGCAGTTTGTAAAGAAATGGTAGATGAAGTTCCTTGAAGCTAAGGAATGGAAAGTCTTCACTCAAGCATTTTGGAATTTCATTCGGTGAGATAGGCGAGAATGTTACCCTGGGTTTATAATCTGCTCAAAATTGTTC
>JASDQU010500859.1:28588-46860 GCA_032191745.1 Picea mariana | reverse complement strand
AGTTGAGACTAGAAGAAGAATCTGTTCACCAGAACAAACACACCTGGCACTCTTATCTACAATTGAACCAAATTGTTTTGAAGAAGCCAGCAAGGATGAATTTTGGAATAAGGTCGTGGATGAAGAATTGGATCAAATAGAGAAAAATGACACTTGAGAATTGGTTCCAAGACCAAAGAATAAGAATGTGATCGACACAAAATGAGTTTTCAGGAATAAATTGAATGATGATGGACAGATTACAAGGAACAAAGCTAGATTGGTATGTAAAGGATATGCATAGATTGAAGGAATCGACTTTGAAGAGACATTTTTCCCAGTTGCCAGAATGGAAGCAATCCATTTGCTTTTAGCTTATGCATGCTCAAAAAATGTTAAAGTGTATAAGATGAACGTAAAATCAACTTTTCTGAATGAGGAACTTGAAGAAAAAGTCTACATTGAACAACCAAAAGTATTTCAGTTGTCAGAGAACACAGATTATGTGTGTAAATTAAAGAAGGCTGTGTATGGTCTAAAACAAGCTCCTAGAGCATGGTACTCAAGAATGGATAAGTATCTGCAGCAGGCAGGGTTCAGAAAAGGAAGTGCAGACAACAACCTCTACATCAAGGTAAGTCAAGGTAATATTTTATTAATTGAAGTTTATGTTGATGATATTATTTTTGGTAGTGATGATAACATGTTAAGCCAGAAATTTGCAAAAGATATGCATAATGAATTTGAAATGTCGTTACTTGGAGAACTATCCTTCTTTCTGGGACTTCAGATACATCAAAGCAACCAAGGAATTTTTATTTCTCAAACCAAGTATATCAGAGAAATGCTAAAGAGGCTCGGAATGGAAGATTGCAAACCAGTTATCACTCCCATGCAAACCAGTTGTAAGTTGAGCAAAGATGATGATTCGAAGTCTACATATCAAAGACAATATAGGTTGTTGATTGGCAGCCTACTATATGTGACAACATCTAGACCAGATGTAATGCAGGCAGTTGGACAAGTGGCACGATTTCAAGCAACACCAAAGGAATCACATGTATTAGCAGTAAAGAGGATTTTCAGATATCTCAAAGGAACACAAGAGTTTGGATTATGGTATTCAAAAGGAAAATATCTATCACTTATTGCCTACATAGATGCAGTTTGGGCAGGTTTTATTGATGATCGACAAAGCACCAGTGGATCGACGTTCTACTTAGGTGAGTGTTTGGTATCATGGCTAAGCAAGAAACAATCATCAGTATCTTTATCTACAGTCGAGGCCGAGTATATTGCAGCAGCATCATGTTGTACACAGGTTCTTTGGATAAAACAAACTCTGACAGATATATAGGTTGAGTATGATGATCCCATTCCAATCTATTGTGATAATACAAGTGTCATCAATACATCGAAGAACCCGGTGATGCACTCCAAGATAAAGCACATTCCAATCATGTATCACTCTCTACGGGAGTAGGTTGCAGAAAAGAACATTAGAGTTGAGTATGTAGGCACAAAAGAACAAGTGGCATACATCTTAACAAAACCACTTCCACGGGAATCCTTTGAATATCTTCGCCAAAGATTTGGATTTGTTTCTACTCCAAAATGAATGCGTTTTGAATGATTATCTTATATGTCTTAGATTTACATGAGGAAACAACATAAGAGGACAATTTAGTTAGGGAGAGCAACCCCAGATGGAAAGATACCTTTTCCATTGATTAAAAAGGGGGAGAAATTTATCAGATGTAGAGGACAAAGATAGAGAACAGAGGCATGGTTCCAGGGGTAACAGATTTATCAGATGTAGAGGACAGAGGCATGGTTCCAGGGGGAGCAGATTGATTAGAAACAGAGGACAGAGGCATGGTTACATGGGGAGCATGAGTGATGTAATTTTAGTATTGCATTAGAGTGTTGCCATCAATTCTAAAGGGGGAGATTGTTGTTTAAGGTTGGTTGTCCTTGATCTCAACTCTTGAAGAAAGCTTCGTAACACAAAGGTTTGGGTAATGGACCCAATATTGTTTGATGTAAATATGACTCATTATTGTCTTGTCATGGTTGATAATAAGTAAATATGGATGAACTCCAAAGTGGTCCCCTTATGGTGAAAGCCCTCACGGGAAGACGCTTTGCTGAGTGAGAGAACCCATGCTTAATTGTGGAATAATAAGATGAAGGATAGTGAATTTTTTAGTGAAACTATCCTATATGCATAGTGCTTGTCATGTCATTTTCGGTGGTATGTGGAACGCCACATAAATCCTCACGGTTAGAGAACTATGACCATATGAAGTTGGAGAACCCTCATGAGTCTTATAGAAGCCCCTAAGAGTCAAAGTGTCTTGCAAAAGAAATTATTTTAAATTGAGAAGCCCTAAAATAAGGAAAGTGTAAGGCTACATGAAGATATAAATAAGAGGCAAAGCTCACTCATTAAGAACACACTTGTACATATTGTATATCTATTTTCTTGTGTAAATCTTATTCTAAATACTTGTGGATACATTTGAAGTGGTGAACGTCTGAGGTAGCACGAAGGGTTGACAACGAAATTCTCAGATTCAAAGAAAACCCTATTTTCTGAGGTATACGCGGGCTGTTTGTGTATAGGGTGAATACATGTATGTGGGCTGTCTGTGTATAGGGTGAGTACGTACGCGGGCTGGTTGTGTATAGGGTGATTACATGTTGATAAAGCCATGAAACTTGAGAAGATGAAGGTGCATAGGTTCTAGATTCTGATATCAAGCTCCCAGGAATGTCTAGAGTGCTCAGATACATTAGATCCATCCATTGGTTCAAAAGGTATGTCTTATTTCTATGAATAGTTGGATTTTGATGTATGCATGAGGAATGACAATGGAGATTTGAGGATTCTCCCTAGAGAGACTAGTGGCTACATGGGATCTTCTGTATAAGTCAGATATATAGAAATACAGTGCTAGTATATTTATCATTGATACTTCTTGTTGAGGTACATATTGTATTTCTTGGCATATGGATAAGAGTTTTTATGGTACATGGTTGAGGTATTGTATTTATTGATGTATTGAGAAGTTGAATATCAGAAAGGGGTTGATGGCTAAGATAATGTAAGGGATATTATACTTGTTCATGATTACACATACCTATATGGCATATGACTAGAGAGAGACATAGTTGCCTTGAGTAGAGGTTATGTATGAGGATGCATGCACAGGGTATAGCTACAGTCTGGATATAGTGACAGGTTACAGATCTATGTGACAGAAGTTACAGAGGGTCAAAATTTTTCAAGTGAAAGGAAACCCTAGTTTCAGAAGGCATATGCAGGCTGCATAATAGATAGGGTGCATAAATACGCAGGCTGCATAACATATAGGGCACGTACATACGCAGGCTGCATCACTACATGTAGCGTATCTGTTGTAATTTTGTAGATACATGTTCAGTTCAGGTACATATTGATTACAGGGTAGTTGTACAGATTGCATACAGATTAGTGGGACAGGTTGATACAATTGTATGGTAGTATATCTCACAGTGACAGGTTGATAGTGGTTCCATCATTCTACTTATACTTCAGGGAAATTGGACGGGGAAAGGACAGGTGGTTGTAGCCACCTTTCGATTGTAGCTAGAGAACATAGGGGGTTGTCGCCTCCTTCTGTTTGTAGCCAGATAATTGGGGAGTTGGAGCTTCCCTCAGGTTGTATCCTGAGAAACTAGGGGTTTGGAGCCTCCTTCCAGTTGCAGCTGGAAAACAAAGGAAGTTGGTGCTTCCAATGAATGTAATTCTTCAAGACATATAAGAAAAAACATTCTGTGGTTTTCTCCCGATTTGGGNAACACTAGTGTACTGTGTATGTGTGTGATTGTTCATTTCTTATTTGTCATTATTGGATAATAATTCTACATTGATATAACACTTGGATTATTTGGAGAAAAAGGATTATAATTATGCTATTACTGATTCACCCCCCCTCTTAGTAATCCAACACATATTAGTAAGGGTTTGATGTCTAGTCCATGTGAATATTATTACACTTGCTCATGATTGTACACACATGTATGGTACATGACTAGAGAGACATAGATGCACTTGGTTAAGGGATGTATAAGATGATGCATGCATAGGGTACAACTACAGATAAGACACATCGACAGGTTGTAGGTTTATGTGACAGAGGAAACAAAGTGTTTGAAGTTTCAGAAAAGGTGAAAACCCTATATTTCTGAAGGTGTACGAGGGTTGTAGTATAGATAGGTTGTGTACATACAAAAGATGCAGTATAGACAGGGCACGTACATACGCGAGTTGAAATATATACATGTCACGTACTTATTGGTACACGATGACTTCTGGTACATGATTTATTACAAGATTTTGGTACAGGTTGGTTAAAGTTTGTTGGAACAAATTGATACAGGTTTACAGTGGTATATATGACAGTGACAATGTGGCAGTGGTTTAATCATTTGACACTTATAATCCAGGGAAACAGGATGGGGAAATGAAATGGGGTTGTAGCCTCCTTTCGGTTGGTGTTGGAGAATAAGGGAGTTGGAGCTTCCTTTAGGTTGGATCCTGAGAACTAGGTGGTTGTATCCACCTTCTAGTTGTAGCTGGAGAACATAGGGGGTTGTATCCTCCTTTTGGTTCTAGCTGAATAATTGAGGTGTTGGAGCTTCCCTCAGGTTGTAGCCTAAGAAACTAGGGGGTTGGATCCTCCTTCTAGTTGGAGTTGGAGAATTGGAAGTCGATGCTTACTTGAATGTAATTCCTGACATATAAGAAAATCATTCTGTGGTTTTCTCCCGTATTGGGTTTCAATGTAAATATTGGTGTATTGTGCATTGTGTGGATGTGTTTGTTATTGTTTATTATGCACTGATGGATATCAATTTTTATGATACAATAATATATTGATGATAAACAAATGAACATGTTTGAATAATTTAAAGGAATATACATTGTAGTTAAAAGGATTAATAAGTGGTATAAATTGCTCATTATTGATTCACCCCCTCAGTTCCTTCAGGAAAACAGTTTAACCACTGGAAGGAGATCATGGATCACGCTAGAGTTGGGATACCACAATTTAGTGATGAGAAATATGCACTCCGGAGAAAGAAAATAGAAACATACATACATGAACAAGGATTTGATGTTTGGAAATCAGTTGTGGATGGATAAAAAGCACCAACTACTCCTCCAACAGACAATGATGGAAATAAAATCATAGAAAATAATTCAAGAGACAAGAACACTATTCAAAATGGTGTATATGAATCAATATTTACTAAAATCATGCTTTGTGAATCCGCCAAGGAGATGTGGGACAAGTTGAAGACTATCTATGAAGGAGATGAAAAGGTTAAGGAATCCAAACTTCAAATTTTCAGAGTAAAGTTCGAACAATTAACGATGAATGAAGATGAAAACATAGAAGCCTAATTTATACACACCAATGAGGTAGTAAATGACATCAAAGTCTTGGGAGATGAGATAAAGGAATTTGTCCTTGTTAAAAAGTCATTAAGATCTCTACCAATGAGATTTGAATCAAATATCTCAGCCCTAGAAGAAAGAGTGGATCTAGATACAATGACCATGGACGAGCTACATGGGATACTCACAACTTATGAGATGAGGATAGAACAAGACAATCTGGTTACAAAGGAAGCTACATTCAAAGCATCTAAGAAGACAAAGAAAAGTAACAAGCAACAATCAAAGTCATTTCACAAGCAAAAGCCAAAGTCAGAATTTAGCTCGAACGACGATTCAGAAGAAGATGAAGAAATGGAAAACTTCGTAAGAAAGTTGCAAAAGGGAACATGTAAATATAAAGGTAAGTTTCCGTTGAAATGTTTTAATTGTAGTAAAATTTTTCATTTTTCAAATAAGTGTCCTTATGCTATAAGTTCAAATAGTGATGAAGAGGAAGAGAGCAAGAAAGAAAATAGATATAAAAAGGGAAGCTGGAAGAACAAAAAGAAAGTCTTCAAGAAAAATCTATACTAAAGAAAAGACAGGTCCTCATCTGGTGAAGATGATGAAACCAACATTGATTAAAAAAGGGTACTATTTATGGCCAAGGAAAATCAAACAAGAAACTCTAACAGTTCAAAAGAAGAAGGTGAAGTCGATCTTAGAGAAGAATTAATCAGTGCCTTAGAAGAACTAAGGAAAGGAAGAAATAAAATCAAGTTACTCAAGAAAGAACTAAACATAACTCAGAATCTCAACTCAGAGGAAGTAAACTAGATAATTACAAAGTTGAAAGTCCAGGTAGAATAGGATAGAAGGATTGAAGAAATACTCAGATGTCAACTAGCATAGAAGGAGAAGATGATTGAAATGTTGGAAGCAGAAGTGATCACTCTAAGAAAAGATCTTGAGAAGAAGGACATGCAACAAGATAGAACTAAGACATTGGATAAGAACATCAATAATCAAAGGCCATACTATGTTAGGTCTGGACTAGGATACAACCAAATGAAGATTGCAAAAGGTTCAAGCTCCATGATGAAAGAAATAGAACAAAAGAGTTATGCAAAAGTTCTCAAAGGAAGGAACCAGGGTCAACAAGAATCAGAAAGAAATGAATATAGAAGACCCTCTACATTCAAGCAGCAAGGAATCTTCAATCATTATGAAAGAAACAACCAAAGAGAAGATCTTGATAAGCCAAGGCATAATTAGAGAAGGACTACACCACAAGGAAAACAATTTACTCCAAGGTATATAAATTTATTTTATTGTCATTTTTTTTATTGGACTAATTTTGGACATAAGGTTGCAGATTGCAGGGATTATGAAAGAAATAATCATGCAATAAATGCTTATGTGGCCCCACAAAATATTGAATGTTAGAAATGCCACAACTATGGACACACAACTCGAAATTGCAGAAGAATGATAAGGTATCCCATGAAAGAAAATATTGATGAGAGACACAAGAAATTTTGGAGGAGAAGGGAAGAACAAGAGGAGCAGGTAAATGAAGAATAGGTCCAAGGAATCATACTTTTAGGATTTGCAGTAGCACAAGATCATGATGAATTTACAAGCAAACATAAAAGTGTCGGAACTCAAGTAGAAGATGAAGAAGATGTCAAAACTTAGGATGATGACAAAATTAAGGAAGAGAATGAAAGGGAAGATGTATATACCGATGAAGAGGAAGATGAATCCGCATCAGAGTGGGTATTTTTCTGATCCATACAACTTAGATAATCCTAGGTAATATGAATATTAGAAAGGGGGAGTTATTGCAGTAGTTGACACAGATTAGAGAATGATCTTTTGAGAAGGTTGCAAAGTTCGAGTAGACAGTTCCAGAGTAGTCAGTTAGCAGAAGTACAGTGATAGATGGGTCAACATTGTGGACATTTGTACGACAGAGTCATAGATAGTATGGATAGAGATGGATTTGTAAGAAAACTTAGTAGGTTTGGACAGAGATATGACAGTGGATGAGAGCATCGATTAAGAGACTGGTTCATAGATTGGTTCAGAGAGTGGTTCAAAGATAAAGGAACACTATCATAATGTACAATAATGATTCAGGAATATTTGAATGATTATTCTTGGATGCTTTTCATATATGTCAGTAGATAACACAAGTAAACACCAATGTATAATAACTCCAATAGATTGAGGTACATGTTGATGCATGTATGTTGCATGGACAGGTCCAATGATCTTCATAGGAATAATAGATCATGGTATTATTGATTCAATATTGTTGAGCAATTGATCAATGTTCTGGTAGAGCAGTAACATCTGCAGAAGAAGCAGATTGCAGTGATAGTATATTGTTCACAGTGATTGCACAACATTTTGAATAGAAGATAGAGGGAGACATACCCACAAGGAGATATATTTTCTTAACCATGATTGTTTATAGCAGGTATAGTGACATATCTACATGAGAAGTTAATCCTTTGTCAAAGGAAGAGAGAAAGTAATCAAAGGCATGAAGACAGGGGGAGAAGCCCCCAAAGGGAGATACCCTTTTCCATTGATGTCAAAGGGGGAGAGATAGAAACATTGATGAGGAGAGATGACAACGTTTCCATGACTAAGTGTTTGCATCAATGTTTGTGTTTCCATCAATGCCAAAGGGGGGGATTGTTGGACAGATGGATTCTAGGTTGATGGACAATTGGTTTGAGTTATTGGTTGTCATTGATGTCAACCCTTAGAGAGTGATATTGTAGATTGATGTCAACCCTTAGAGATTGATGTCAAACCTTGGAGAAGTATGGTAGTGAATTCCAGTAGCCCCAACAATATGGTTAAGGGACTCAAGTTTGTTTGATGTATAATGGTATGAAGATCAACATATTTGCAGGTAAGACTATTATAGTTTGTTTGATGTATAATGGTATGAAGATAAGTATATTTGCAGGTAAGACTATTATAGTTTTTTTGATGTATAATGGTATGAAGATAAGTATATTTGCAGGTAATACTATTCTAGATGGATAGTATATAGCATGTCATTTCTGGTGATATGTGGAACGCCACATAACTCCTCACAGTTAGAGAGTTATGGCCTTCTAAAGTTGGAGAATCCTATTGAGTTATCTAGAAGCCCCTAGAAGGTCAAGGAAGTCAAATTATTCTAGAAACTCCTAGAAGAAGTTGACTAGTCAAAGTGGGTGAAACTATGAGTTAATAATGGGTTAAGTTGTCGCAATAAGAAAATAATTAAAAATAAATTAGTTGCAACTAGAAGTTGAGAGTTTACTATTTGTAGATAAAGTGGTTATAAGTGGACAAGTGGTTAGAAGTGGATTAGCCCTAAAAGAAGGAGGTTGGGTTAAGTTGGTTAGTAGGTAACCCCTAGAGGAATCTACTTGGAGAGTATAAATAAAGAGAAAGGGTATTCTATTAGAACCTATTGAACACATTGAGTATCTATTATTGTGTAAGGTTTATTGTAGGTACTCATTGATACATATGAAGTAGCAAGAAGGGTTGACAACAGATGTTTCCAAATTGCAAAAATATTGAAAATACCCTAGTTTTTGAGGTGTATGCGGGATGTAGTGGAGAAGGGCATGTATGTACGTAGGATGGAAGTATAACATGGCTTGTACATTTGGGAAAAACCATGAAATCTTGAGATGTTGAAGGTACCAAATTCTCAGAGTCTGAAAACAAGTTCCTAGGAAGGTCTATAGTGATCAGGTACAACAGATATATCTACAAATTCAAAAGGTATGTCATATTCTTATGTGTAGTTGGATGTTTTTTCATCCATGAGATATGGTTATGGGAGTTTGAGGTTTTTCCTGAAAGAGGATTTTGGCTATATGACACTTATGGTATGAGCTATATTTACAGAAATACAACACTGGTATGTTGGTATTACTCATTGGTTCATCTTGTTGGTTCAAGTGTTGAGACATAATTTGTAATTATTTGTACATGGTTGAGGGTTTTGGTTGTGAAGTGGTTGTGAAGTTGTTTGTGTGGTGTGAGGCTGAATATCAGTAAGGGTTTGATACTTAGTCCATGTGGATATTATTACAATTGTTCATGATTGTACACACATGTATGGCACATGAATCGAGAGACATAGATGTACTTGGTTAAGGGATGTATAAGATGATGTATGCACAGGGCACAACTACACATAAGACACAACGACATGTTGCAAGTTGATGTGACAGAGGCAACAATAATAGAATTTTAGGGGAGCCTTCATATTGTTTGTCCAACAGGAGGATAGGATCCCTAACGACAACATGACTAGTTATATAGGCCGTGCAAGCTCAATTAAACGTGCAGATCACAATAATGGGGTCCGATATTTATTTGGCCCACTTTCTTGCGTGCAGATTGAGGAATTGAAATTTGTCGGAGAAAAGATGACAATCCAATTAGTTGATGTTGGTGAAAGGAAACTGTATTTCACCGACACCCATTCATAAGTCTCACCATTAGATAGTCCCCTTGCAAACAATGTAAAGGAAAATTCAGTTCGTTGATTGATCAATCGAAGCTCCAATGATCCTTTTCCTACCTTTGAGTAATTAACCATTGAATAATTCACATATTAGAACTTTATAGGTTCAAAGCAAAATAGTGGGGTCTGATCTTTATTCAACCTACTTTCTGGGGTGCGAGTTGAGGAATTGAAATTCAATTGAGAAAATATGGAAATATGATTAGTTGATACTGGTGAAGGGTGATTATATTTCACTATCACCCATTCATAAGTTTCACCTTGAACTCCAAGAACATTGGGACTGGCTTCGATCCGAGCAACACTCTCTATTTCAACATACTCCTTATCAGGTTGAATTTCTGAAAATGGGTGATCCGTGTGGGGCCTATATCCTTGAAAGTCCTAGGCCTCTAACCTTGACAAGAGTAATCCCAATATTACAACAAATATCCACCACATATTCTCCATTTTAACCTACTCCTTTCTTCTATCACTCTACAAATTCCCTTCCATTAGACATCCCCCCCACAAATTGTTAGAATATTCAAGAATACTGAGAGGGGGGGGGGTGGGTGTGAATCAATATAAAGTTATTTCAAAAATTTGAACCTTCAAGTACTACATTAACATTAACCATTAATCATTTCATTCATCACCACATAAAATCATACACATTGCACACATATTTTTATGTGGAAACCCAACTAGAAGAAAACCACACAAACTTTTCTTAACTAGTTTCAAGATTTTACAAGCACCAACTTGAAGGAAGAAACCACTCTTTGAGTTTTCCATTACCTCCTGGAAGGAGACACTAGTCCCCTTGGAGTATTTTAAATGATGATACATGATCAAATACCCCTTCAAACATTATCCCAAAATCACTTCCTAAATCTGCATATAAAACTGCTTAGAACTGTACCTCAAATTTGCAAACTTGTAAGAATCGCCACAAGCTCAATTTTCCATTTCTGATTCTAAAACTTGGACCTCAGATATTAGGATATGTTCTCCTTCGAGTGAAACAATTTGAATTCAATTTAGACCTACCAAGCTCAGATATAACCATTTTATCTCAAACACCTCTTTGAGACTAGTTTCTAGATTAGTCACAAACCCTAAATTCCAACAAGTATAACTCCATAGTTGTAATGAATCAAGATCTGAAACTTATACCCAATATTTTCGATATCTTATGTGAAATTTCTCCAATTTGCACTCCTTGAATCATCCCTGAAAAACAATTATAGCGAAAATGGAAAGATGACTCGTTTTGAAGAAGAAAACCCTAATTTAAAAAACCTCAACTTCCATTGAGTATATCTCCAAACCCGTAATGAGTCAAGACTTGAAATTTATATCCAAGATTCTTCACTATATATTCTAAAACACCTCTAAGTTTTACTATCTTAATTGTTCTAGAAAAAATTTTATGTCGAAAATTCCAAGATGACCTTCAAAGAAAACCCTAGAACAAATCATCACAAGACTTCATCTTCCATTGGAATTTCGCCCTTCTTCACTTCATCTTCCCTTGGAAATTCGCTCCTTTAGATTGAAATTTGTTTCTCTTCCTTCGCTAGGTCGAATTGGTGTGATCCAAATTCCAAATGAGGCTCCTCTTATTTATATGAGTCTTCTCCACATAAGGGGGTGATACCAAGGGTCACACCTCTTCCTTAAGGGTGTCCGACCTTAGGGGCTTCTTTACTTTACTTTAGGGGATTATTCACTTGGATTTAGGGGCTTCTTATCTTGTATTTAGGGGCTTCTTCAATTGGATTTAGGGTCCTATTCTCTTGGTTTTAGGGGCTTCTTCACTTTACTTTAGGGGCTTCTTCACTTGGTTTTAGGGATTTTTCAAGGCTCCTTCACGAGTCCATTTGTGTACAACTCAAAGTGGGCATGTGAAAACAACTACATGTTGTATCAACTCGTGAGGTCCATGCTTAAAATCTATGCCATAAAGGGACCAATTTGGAGTTACATACACTTATGTCAAGGCTCCTTCAAGGATTTTCATGGTTTCTTCAAGTGGATGCATCGTCATCACTTTTAGGGGATTTTGGGCTTTGATTTAGGGCTTCTTATATGGCCAACATCAACGACAACCAATTTTCCAAGAATCCCCCCCTTTCGAATTGACATAAACTTAGTAAAAAAACCATGCTCCCCTATCTTCGTGCTCTGATCCCAATGACTATATTGTACTCTAGTCTTCATGTTGACTTCCCCTGTGTTCATGCTTCTATTTTTACTATTTTTATCTCTCCCTTAGACATCAATGGAAAAGGGTAACTCCCCCTGATCGTATTTCCCTTTTTGTTCTTGCAGAAGATTATGGAAATCATTTTGGAGCAGAAATTACTCCCAGTTTTGGTCGACGATACTCAAAGGTCTCCCTAGGGAGAGGCTTTGTGAAGATGTATGAAATATGTTCTTTTGTCCCAATCTACTCCAACTTGATATTATTTTCTGTGACTTGTTCCTGCATAAAGTGGAACTCAATAGGAATATGTTTGGTCTTGGAATTCACTGTATTCTTGGAGATGTTTACAACATTGGTGTTTTCATAGAGTATCAAAATAGGCTCATCATATCTCACTTGAATTCCTTGCAGGGTTTTCTTCATCCAGAGAATATGAGTACAACATGATGCTGCCGCAATATATTCTTCTTTTACTATGGATAAGGATACTGAAGATTGATTCTTCCTCAACCAGGAAACTAAGCAGTCAGCTAAGTAGAAAGCTGCTCCACTTGTACTTCTTCTATCATCAATACTTCTTTCCCAATTTGAATCAATGTAGGCGCCCATAGTTAACTCATTTCCTTTCGTATATCATAGACAAAAATATCTTGTTCCTTTAAGATACCTGAATATCCTTTTCATTGCTAGAACATGGGTTTCCTTTGGTGATGCTTGAAAACTTGCGATTTGTCCAACTATTTTCATTACATTGAGTCTTGAAGCTTTCACATAGAGTAGACTACCAATCATTGATATGTAGAATATTTGATCTCGTTCTTTAGATTCATCATCTTTGTTCAACTTGCAATCGATAACCATAGGAGTACTCATAGTCTTCCATTTAAAACTTCTTTAACATTTCCTTGATGTACTTGGTTTGGGAAATGAAAATCCCTTCATCTAGCTGAGATATATGGAATCCCAAGAAGAAATTCAACTCCCCAAGGAGGAACATTTCAAATTCATTATGCATATCCTTGGAAAATTTCTGATTCAATCTGTGATCATCTCTTCCAAAGATGATGTCATCAACATACACTTCAATAATAATCATACTACCTTGATCCACTTTTATGTATAGGTTACTATATGCATTTCCCCTTATGAATCCCCATTGTTGTAAGTACTTATCCAATCTTGAGTACCAAGCTCTTGGAGCTTGATTAAGTCCATACATAGCTTCTTCAATTTGAAAACATAGTCTACCTTTTCTTAGAGTAGAAACCCTTCTGGCTGTTCTATGTAGACTTCTTCTTCTGATTCTCCATTTAGTAAAGATGATTTTACGCCCATTTGATACAATTTGATCTGTTTGGAGCATGCATAAGCCAAGAACATTCAAATTGCTTCAATTCTAGCCATGGGAGATAAGGTTTCTTCAAAATATATTCCTTCAACTTGAGAATATCCTTTGAACACTAGTCTTGCTTTGTTTCTGGTTACCTGTCCATCTTCATTTAGCTTGTCTCTGAAGGCCCATTTTGTCCCAATCACATTTTTGTCCTTTGGTCTTGGAACTAGTTCCCATGTCTCATTCTTCTCTATTTGATTTGGTTCTTCTTCCATATCCTTGATCCAATGTTCATCATTTCTCGCTTCCTCAAAGTTATTTGGATCAACTGTGGATAGTAATGAAAAATGTCCTTGTTTATGTGTCTGTGCTTGCCTTCTTTTTCCGGTTTCTACTCCAACACTTCTATCTCCAATGATTTATTCTGGTGGATGATTCTCCTCAACTTGACGGTTAGGTGTCCTAGAAGGTGTCTGAAAATATTGTTGGTTGTTTTCTTCTTGTTCTACTTTTGGTTGCTTCTCTTCTTTCTCTTCTTCTTATTTTTCCTCTTCTTCTTGCTTTAATTCTTCATTTTCCTATTCTTCAAAAATGTTTGAATTTCTTCTTTCCTTCCTAGTCTTCAACAAATCTGTTTCATCAAATTTTACATTGATTCTCTCCACTATCTTGTTGATTCTTAGGTTATAGCACTTGTATGCTTTTATTTTGCACGAGTACCCTACAAATATTCCTTCATCCACCCGAGAGTCAAATTTTCCAATCTTCTTGTCTTTCCTTTTTATGTAACACTTGCTTCGAAACAATCTAAAGTTCTTGTCATTGGTCAATCTTCCTTTCCATAAATCATATGGAGTCTTATCACTATTACTTCTAATCAATCCTCTATTCAAGATATGAATGATTGTATGCACTGCTTTTCCCCAAAAGATATCACTTAGATTGGAGTCGATCAACATGGTTCTGGCCATTTCTTGTATAGTTTTTTTTTCCTTTCAACAACTCCATTTTGTTGAGGTGTTCTAGCTGTTGAGGATTGCCTTTTTATTTCTAGTTCTTCATATAAATCCCCAAATTCATTTGAAGTAAACTCACCTCCATTATTTGATCTTAAGCATTTGATTTTCAAATCAATTTCATTTTCAACTAGTTCCTTGAATACCTTGAAACATTCAAAAGATTCTGACTTTTCCTTGAGGAAGAAATCCCAAATCATTCTGGTGTAGTCATCAATGAGTAGAATGAATTATTGTTCACCATCTAGTCCTTTTTTTCTCGTGGGCCCAGATAAATCAATGTGTACAATCTCCAATTGTTTTTTCGTAGAGTATTCATTTGTCTTCAATTCAAATTTTGTTTGTTTTCCATGCTGACAATGCTTACACATAATGTTCATTGACTTCGTAATTGTTACCCCCCCATGTTAGGGATAACTAATGAGATCATGTCTTGAGGCCCATATGTACCAGACATGGAGTGTCGAGATCCAAACCATACAAAAAATCTCGAAGGGCCCCTCTTTTCAAATTAGTGCCTCATTGTTCATCACCAACAACATGGAAACATTCACACATCGGCTTGGTCCCAGAAGAAAATAGGTCTTGCTTCATGAGGTAACAAGTTTAGTGTCATGGTAAGTGTCATTTTAATATTTGGAGCATTTGAGCATTTTGCAAAAAATCCTTTCTTGGGTGTAGAATGCTTGCTTAGAATTTATATCTTTTGACCAGTTTCACCTTGGTGAGTGACGTGGTCTCCTAGTAAGTAGGTCACCCTCAGGAAAAGGGTTTCTAGTATGTGGTTCTTTAAAGGGGCATCATACCATTCATGTACATACTTACCACCTTCCATCATTCTACCCTTCCATTTCCTTATCTTTTGGGTCTTCATGTTCATTGACCCAAGAAGAGATTGTACCTCATTTCATGGGAAGAAGGTGATGAAGGCCCATATGTATTGTATATATAAAAAGATAAAATCCAAATCATTATCCTTCTAGATTATGTCCCTTTGGTCATGGGAACAATGAAATGTTTTTCCAGAAAAAATGAAGGACCTGCAAAATAAATCAAATAAGTAATAAATGTCCCTCTTGTCGAGGGGGTGAATTGCGGTTTCTTTTACTTTCCATTGCACATGGAAATCAAAGTATCCTAGCTTCAAGTGGCATTGCAGTACTCTTTACTTTCCCTTTCATATAGTACTAAATGTTCCGACTCTAATAAATTAAATGGAAAAGGGCTTGGAAAAAGGTTGCATTGAAAACAAAGGATGCAACACACCCTCCTCAAAGCCACCCATAAATGAGACAATACTAACCCTTGTATGTCAAGAACCCCATACCTAGAAGTCTTACCCCAAAATGCACCTCATACTCACTACATGATCTAGATAGGATCCTATTGGGAAACATCGTTTGGCTTGGGTGTTGAATTACCCAATAGGGCACCATGACACCCCTCCCATGCCTAAATTAGAAAAAACTCATAAGATCTTTGAGCATTTGTTTAATTTGAAAAGGGGGGTTTGATGTGCATGTTCGAGTGGTTATTGTATTAGATATGGCTTACTTGACATGATTCTTGTGACTTGTGGACCGCTGGAAGGCGTATCTATTTGTCTTTGCAGGACCTTGCCTGATGAACATGTAGTCATGGGGAGATGACTTCGTTCAAACCTCTATGAGGGATTTGGAGCCCAGGGATGGATGCTAGACCACACGTTTTGGGAACCACCCAATTATGGATGTTACACCTTGATGATTGAGGACGTTGCCTTTGAAGGAATCTGGGCATGACTATGAGATGAGATCCCACCTCCTCCAATTGGACACTAACCTTTGGAGGCCTAACATTGCTCATCTATCCCATGAAGTCACTTAGGGCTTGATGTTTTGATAGAGAAGGGGTATTACATGACGTTTTGGCATGTGTGGCATGATGGATGGCCTTTGGAGGCCTAGAGTTGCACTTTTCCGCCTCAACGTTCCACTTTTGGGATCCAAGTGTCACCCTAAAGGGGATTGTGTCACCCTTTTAATGGTTATTTTGTGTAAAATTGATTTCGTGTAATTATAAGGGAAAATTTTTGAGGTCGACCCTCTTATTTTTACATTGACATTTAAAAACAATTATGTTACAAGGTCTCTTATAAATAAGAGACCTTTCCATTTCATTTGATAAAAACTTATATTCATCTCACACAAGAGGAGGATTGAAATTTTCGCCCACTTGGGAAACATTGGTTGTTTTAATTATGTGCTATCCCTTGGAAGGCAACTTTTGGATGTTTCTTGGCTTATTCTTGGTGAAATTTTCTGCAACTAGGGTTTGTGCATAGTTAAATTTTGGTGAAGTAAGTAAAATCTGCAATTTCATTTCATTTATTGAATTCTTATGGCATGTTTTACTTGTTCATATTGAATCTATATTACTTGTGTAAACCCTAGGAAGCTTAAGGTGTTTCCTCCTCTCTCTAGTTTATTTCATCCATTGATTTGTTAAGAAACCTCATCTAGGGTAAACTCCTAATGCCCTAAAGTGATATCACTTTATGATTTTGGTTCTAGAAGCTTGTTGCTATTAATTCAAAGAATCCTAGGAAGGAAAAGAATTTGCTAGAGCCCAAAAGTGCTTGCTCTCTAGAAAATTCCTCTCTAAGGATTGAAGTTTAATACCCTAAGGTGCTAGCACCTTAAACTTTATCCCATTTTCTTAAACATTACTATCATTTTTCTCCAATTTACATTTATAGTGTTGTTGTAAATGACCCTATAGCCCAAAAGAAACTAGTTTCATTGCTTTTGTGAAGGAATTTGATCAAACAAACTCTCAAACCTTATTGCCTAAGAAGTTTTCTAACTTTGTCTAACACTAACTTAGATTAATCTATTGATTTTGTTGTTGTTTTTGCAAAACATTGCTACAAACATCTAAGTTACCTGAATTTTCTTAACTCACTCAGAAATTGCTTGGGATAAGTGTGAATTGATCTATTAGATAAATTCTAAGTTTCCACTATCTTTTCTTGCAATTCTAATTAGTTTTTTTTTATGGTTGTTACGAACTATTAATTGTTGTTGGAAAGTGTTATATTGCTGCAATTTTGTATCATCTAGCATATATTCTCATTGTCTATTGTCTCTTGAGGTATTATTATCATGTTGGTACTTGGAAATTTCTGTATATATGATATATTTGTTCTTGTTCCAAGAAGGCACCCAAAACACTTCCCTTTGCCTCAATTTCACAGACATAGACCTTTCACTTAGGTAACTAGTGAGAGGGTGCTCCAAGCTTGGCTACTTCACTTGCTATTTGAACCCTTAAGGTTACCAGGGATGTATCCCCTGTGGTGGACCTCATCCATCACTAAAACATGAGAATTTACTACTAAGGTGACATTGGTGGGTTATCCTGTAGTTACGTAATATTTGATTTACTTGTCTTGGGATTGGACAAGTACAAATTGTGTGATAACAATAATTTTTGGCATTTCTCTTATAACTTTTTTTTTGTTGATCTTGACAAGATTATAAAAGTGTATATGGCCCATTCTCCTATGCCAAATCCAAATGTCATCTCATTTTACACGAATTTTTTTTTTTTCGATCTCATTCAATATGTATATGTTATTTGGAGTCCTTGTGTAAGGTAGCTAGAGAGGTAGTGGGGGGGCCCAGAGGGCCCATAGTGATAATAGTGGAGGTCATTCAATGTAAGGTGGACTAGGTCCACTATATTATTAAATAAGGCCCACTATGGTAGTTAGATATAATAAATGTAAGAGG
>JASDQU010500859.1:9021-21505 GCA_032191745.1 Picea mariana | reverse complement strand
GTTTAACACTCCCTTATGTCCATTTCATTCTCTCTCAACTAGTGATCATACTTCCTTTAAGTCTTACATAAATTCTGAGGATTTTAAGCAGTGGATTACTAGTTGTCTACATATGTATTAAGAACAATATAACCAACAAGAGTATTTATCCAACCTACAGTGAATTATCGAGCCAAATATTATTCCATGCTACTTATTGAATCCATACAATATTATGAATGCAAAACATTTTTATTTCATTCATACATTTGGAACATGCAAGGTCTAAGTAAGACTTATGTGTTTAGAATATGTTGGCCAAACCAACTAAGCATACACATGCACATGAAACATATAGTTCCATAGATTATGCAAACATACTAATCCTTACAGTTTGAACAAGCATGTACACAAACATATACACTTATCTGTTCACAAAGTTATTGGTCAGGCAATTGACTGAGGGTGAGCGCTTTCCCACCTAACCATAGTATCAAATGCACTAAATTTATACATTTTGGCCACCCCCAATCCAAGCGATGATACCACCAGGGAATCCTCTCAAACTCTCAGATAAATTTAGAAAAGTTAAGGCCACTCTCCTTCACACAACCACTGGTTTAAAACCCTTACACCTAACATTTGAGGTTTATCAAATGTCATCCTAGCATCAATCTCGTGAATCTCTTATCTTAGTTCAGGTTTTTGGGTTTTTATGACTAGTCATGTAATAAATTTTCTCTAAAACTCATGTATGTATTCTCCACATGTGGGTTCTTCCACAACTCTCATTAATCTTTGTTCCTCCTTATCTTGAACACACCTATTTGTTTTCTTCTTTCCATCCCATAGAAGGTTCTCAATTTATCCTCCTCCTTTATTTTGTTAGAAGGGCTTGTGGGATTAAGGATGGTACATGTTGTTCTTGGGATGATAGTATTCAGTTTTCAAGCCTTCTCTCTCCATACATCTTTATTGCAGTGGTTGGCTCATCAACTACCAACCTCCCCTTCATTAACTGATTTTCAAAAAATGTGTACAAAAGGAAAATTTCTTCAAATCAACTTTGTAAAATCAACACTAAGGTTCTAGGCAAGGTAATCCCCCTCCAGGCCGCCTCACTATTCCCTCTCATGGTATCATGGCCAATACTAGTGCTTCACCATTCAGTCAACTGTAGGTCTTCTTTATTAGACAATATTACAATTTACATTGTTCATATTACCTTAACATGGTAACAATATCTCTATAATGAGATAACGTCATTACTAGTCATAATTAATTACAATTTAATCAGGGGATTAAAAATGGGGTGTTACATTCCCCTCCCCCTTAATAGGAACAATGCCCTCGATGTTCTTCGACACCTCAGCGATCCTTTCCATGTCTTCATCCTTCATTTTCTATAACAAGTATTATTTCTTTACATCCTGGTTCATTTATGGACCTATAGCATTTCATCAACATGCCTACAACAATTTCCAAACAACATGCATTATTATACCAAATCAATGCATACATTTCTTCTTGTTGTCCATAATATGGGAAAACATATATTTGTCAGCACAATACTTATCTGTGCATTCATGGGTTTGCATCCATATGGCTGCCACATTAGAGCTCAGCTCATTGTTTTACTTACAATGACTCACCTTCCAGGCTCAAGCATCCCCTTCTCTGTTGCACAGTCTCTCAGGTGATCCATCTTGCCTGCCAAGGCTTCCTAGCACAGTAAGAGTACAAATATTTGTAAAGCCTTACATCCGAGCAATCCCTCTATCTTTCTCTAACATATCATAGTAGTATCACATGTAAGCATGGAATTTTAGAGGGTTTCCATGTCACAACAATGGTCTCTTTCCTATGTTGTCCAGCTCAGCAGCCATCATATGTCCCTTCAGGATAGATTTATCACCGCACCTATATCACATGCATACAATATCTGTGATATATTTTCATAACAAATTTAATCATAAATATTTTAAATATGCCCTCCCATAGACATTAAGTTCCATTTATCAATCTTTAGATTTTGTTCCATATAAGAACTATGAGTTCCACCAATATGAGCTTCCTTTTCATAACATTTTTGGTTTTGTAGTAGCAGACATTGACCTTCCTTATCGACATACATTGTTACCATATCCAAGACCATATTACCTAGAATTTCTCAATCTTCACACAACCAAACATATTGTTAATATCTCATACATATTATACCTTCATTGTACATTTATAATGTCTCACTAAGTGATTTTTAAATTGTACAATTCAACAATTAATCACTTATATTTATTACACACATGCATTATTTCCGCATACCAATATTTTCATAATGAAATTAAATATCACCTGAATTTAGCCAATGTGTCAATGCCCATGGCCACATTTACACAATGCCTCCTTGCACTGTCTTTTGAATACTACATTTCTATGTTAGGCATCCCATTATTGTGAGTTGAAACTCGGACAACCTCTCACTCCATGGTTACTTTATCAACATTCATTGTTACAACAGAAATATGTCTCCTTCCTTGAGTTGATCATGACCTCAAAATCATCACAATATAACATAAAATTAAAATTTCAATGAATTCATTTAAGCATTCATTCTCTATTGGTAACTCGACTGCCAACATTCATGGCTACCCAACTTCTCTCTTTACCATTTCCACAACTCTTTTGGAGTATTATAAAGTCTCCTTTACATAATGAGCAATCATATACCTATTATCTCTTATACACATGCATCTTCTTAATACACTTATCATATGTGCCACTTTTGTGCACAATTATTCTTTCATCATCCATGTAATTCAATGCAATCATGACATATTATTTTCATGAATTCATGGAAAAGATTCCAATCCATATTTTCCCCTCAGAGGTACCTTTCCATGTCATTTAGGTTTTCATTATTGAACCATACCCTACTTGGGTATCAGTGACATGCAACAGTCAATTAAAATTATAAATATATCATTAAAGATATAAGGCATATCTGAAGGAATCCTTACCCAATTCCTATCAAATCGCATGCTACATAAGCATGATAAAAATTTATACATGTCTGGCTACTAGCAACCTTCGAATGTTACCCCATTAGTTTATGCTTCTTTGGGACTCATGAGGTCCTTTGATCAGTCCTTTTTATCAGCTACCCCTTTTTTCTTCCTTGTCCTCTGCAAGAGGTGGCCCACCGTTGGCAGTTGTATCATCAGTAATTCCAATTCTTCCTACCACAACAATAATAATCACAATTTATATCAGTTGTCATGTCAAATCACAATGCATGTACCATAACATTTTAAAATCAACAATGATTATCATCTATGTAATATCCTATCAATATGCACTCTATCACATTGTCCTCAATGTTTATTAGTGCAACATAAAAAGCATCTTCGATGTTTACTTTCACAGAGTGATCAGCATTCTCATGCCTAATATATTTACAAATATCATATTTTCTCATTCAAGAATTATAAATAAACAACAAGAGATGAATCAAGGGATTTTCCCCCTTTAATCCCTTTACACAATCTGTAATTTTTAGCTTAGTTGAACTATTTCCAATACCTCTCTATCATTGCATAACATGGATTTAGCCAAAATAATTCATTTTAACATCAACATTGATTTATTTTGTCCTTCATCGGTTGTACTTGTTTCCTTATAATCATATAACTATAATAAACATATAGATTTTTAGAGTGAGATAAGTCTCCCCTCTTTTCCCTATTTACATCTGCATCATGTTTTTCTTCCTGAACTTGGATACTCTATTTCCTTGAGCAGTTCTAGTCAAGTTCATGTTGATCTTTCCTCATTCAGAGAGTCCTTCTTCCCTTAATGTAATAGCACAATAGCGTATCAAATTTAGCTTATGAATTAATTATAAATAGGTGCATTCTGCACATTCACCAAATAAAAATCAGAATTATAAAGATTTTAGCATATGTGTGTCTTCCACACATGCATATTTTTTAAACGTAATCAAGGATTCTTATACAAATAAGATTTGTATCCCAGTGCCTAATCTCCTAGAACTCATTAATTATATGGCTTTGTTATCTTGACAGAATCCTTACACAATTCCTCCTCATGGAATTGTTGCAACATGCAACATTCCTTGTTGCATATCCATCATTACCTGAAATGATCTCAACCCCAAGTTAGCCTCAACTCTATCATTTCAGGTAGTCACTCATAATTTTCTAAAAAGAAAGAAAACACAAACACACTTCTACATATTGTTTTCAACCATGTAATTACTCACATGCATCAGTATTGTATGTGCATGTCTATAGTTGGCACACTTTTACGGTGTACACATGCACAACTATCTTATCTTAAAATCAATTTACCTTAGGATAGTTCATAATCATTCACATGAAAAATTTAAAGGTATAATCATAAGTATGTTTCCTTCTTTCACAAGAACAGAGCATTCTTTCTCACTTTCTCTTTCAAAACTCACACTAGCTCTTTCTAAATATTGGTATACCACCCCCCAGGTAAAATCATGAAGATGGGTTACACTTTTGCTTGTTTTATGAGAAACAAAATTGTATTTTCACAAGTTCTTCAACTTCCGGCATACAAAAGTATTTTTTTATTTAGAATTTCACTTTACAGTAAAAACAAAACTTGTGACGAATTTTGTTAGCTTTCAATGACTATTTTTCATTTTTTTTTATCACGATTTGATATGTCAATTTGACATTTGTTTAACAGTATGTTCCTTAAACATGAAAGGAATGATAATGAGTAACTTTTTTCTACAACAATGTATCTATTATTAAACTTATGTTTTTAAGAAACAAAATATACTGCAACAATCTACAAAGACTCTATTTTATTATGACTATAATTTTGAATCTAACGGATAAATATTATAATTTCTAGAATTTTTTGAAGTTGACCAAGCTGAAAATGTTGCAGATTTTAAACACATGTTTTTCTACACCTTGTATCTATCTTAATTTTTACTTAAAACTAAAATATAAATATACCCTTTTGAAAAGAACAGTTTAAGGATTATGAATATATTTTTTTCTAATTTTTTCACTGTATATTTTTATATATACCGATATTTCATTTCACCGAATCATAATGTCTGCTAAAAATATTATGCAGTGATTTTTTTATAAAATTAGATAAAATTAGATAAAAATAAAGAAAATGAAAACAAAATATAGGAATTGAAAGTAGATTCAATTTTGGAAATGTTGGTGTCATTTTCGAAACCGAATTCTCAGTATTTGCAGGAGTCCACAACCTCCGAAGTTCAGGTAAGCTTGGGGTAATTCTCTGGTTTTTGTTTTCAGTCCCAATTTCATGTTTTTGGCTGAAATAATCTTTCGGCAGAAACCTAGATTTTAACGGAATTTGTTAAAAATAAACGTTTCAGCCGAAAATTCTTTCGGCCAAAATATTCTTACCACAGGAAAATAATTCATCCGAAAAATATTATACATGAATTTTGAGGACGCCGTCAGGGCACCATTCAATTTGACGTGCAAATTTTCGGCTGAAAACTTTTTCGACCGAAAAAAATACTAGCAACATGTTTTCAGCCGAAAAAATGCTGCTAGGAAATTTTGAGACCCGATTGTCACGAAAGTGTTACCCAACTTCATGATTTTACCCCCTGTCAAGCTAATATCCAAACAAAAACTATCAAACCCTTTAAAACAGGGTCAGTTATGTATCCATAGAATTACCCAAAAACTAGCAAGTACGATCCTTTCCTCACAATCCACTTATTCATACCTGCATTCATATCAAGAAACTCTATAATGAATTCAAGCATATACCCACACCAATAACAACATGGAAGTTTATTACTTTCACCTATTTCCATGCCATTCATACACATTGGCATTTTAATTCACTTCCATATTTTCTAATGGAAGCTCATAGTCATTCGCCTAACAAATGAACATGCAAAATCATGCAAACATTGCCTTATTTTCCTATGGCAACAGATCAACAGGAGATCACTCTTGCTCCACCTACTACAAAATCATTCCATAAATCATAAATTCAAAAATGTAATCACAGCATTACCCAATGCAGTAATATACCAATTCTCATCTCTCTTCATGCCTTAAATTATTCTTGGTCAGCAAAACTTTGTTGGATCATGTTGTCATTGATGCCAAAGGTTTGATTGATGTCAAAGGATTGATGTCAAGTGATCAATTGATGTCAAGGGATTGATTGATGCCAAAGGATTGATTGATTGATGATTGATGAACAATGTCTTGATGTAATATGTATTATCCTTGATATGAATGATTCAATTTCAAGTGGAATCATAGTCATATGATGCCATGCATAGATGAATATGAATCAATGAATTGTCATTGTTACATGATGCAAAGATGAATATGGATCAATGTGGTCTATTTGATATATGATGCATAGTTTGATTGATGTAAATATGACTCATTATTATCTTATCATGGTTGATAAGGTGTACAAATGGATGAACTCCAAAGTGGTCCCCTTATGGTGAAAGCCCTCATGGGAAGACGCTTTACGGTTGATTTATCCTAGAAGAATGGTTGGAGAACCCATGCTTGATTGTGGAATAATCAGTGAATTTATCAGTGAAACTATCCTAGATGGATAGTGATTGTCATTCCATTTTCGATGGTATGTGGAATGTCACATAATTCCTCATGGTTTGAGAGTTATGGCCTTACGAAGTTGGAGGACCCTCATATGAAGGCTTGAAGCCCCAAACGGTCAAAGAAGTCAAAGAGCTTGCAAAGAAGAAAACATTATTTAAATGATAAAGTAAAGTGACAAAGTCAAGAAGGATTATTTAAATATTAAAGTAAAGTGACAAAATCAAAGAAGATTATTTAAATGATAAAGTGAGATGACAAAGTCAAGGAGGATTATTTAATTAATAAAGTAATGGAGAACTTTCTAATTATGGAAAGTGGTTAACCGTAAAATGTGGAAAATGGGTTAAGTGACCTAGAAGTGGGTTAAGTGACCTAGAATATGATTCTAAGGAAGCTACTTGGAGAGTATAAATAAGAGGCAAGGGTCTCTTGTGAAAGTGCATCTCTTGAGCATGTATTGAAGATCTATTCTGAGAGAGAGAGTGCATGGAGGATCTCATGGATGCATCAAAGTTTAGGCAAGTCTAAGATCATGATGACAAAATTTTAGGAAGTTCAGAAATCCTAGTTTCTGAGGTATACGCGGGCTGCAGTGAGCCAGGGCGCGTACATACGCAAGCTGAATGAGGACATGGTGCATATAGTGGATGAAGTCATGAATACTTGTGGTTGAGTTGATGACAAGATCTTGAAGACTGAAGTTGGTTCTAGATCTACATTCTATGGGCTCAAATCTGCCACAGAGACTTTGGTATGGTTACATTGTTGTCTTGATGGATACTCTTGCTTGTTGTGGGGTGAATGCTTAAGGAATTATTGGTATGGTTGTTGTGATGTGGTTTGTATTGGTTGATGGAGTGAGTAGTACTCTTATGATTCAGTGTTGATATGATTGTTATAGTATGTTGATTGCTTATACATGATTGAGTAGAATTCATATTGTATGGTTGAGGAGCATGAGTAATTTTTTGGAGATCTTAGATGTGTTGTGACTGGTTATGGGTCAGATTGGACAGTGATAGACAGAAGAGAATGTTATTGAAGGTTGCAGAGGATCTGAGTGTGTGATGAAAAGAAAACCCTAATTGCTCAGAAGTGATGTGTGGGCTGTAGTACAAACTGGTCGCATACATACACAAGTTGTACTACTGCTAGGGCATGTACATATGCGTGTTGCACTACCGACAGGTCGAGTACCCGTTGACATATTGATATCTATTGAGGGTTGTTGCCTCATCTCAGTTGGTGTTGAGGGTGTATGTTGAGTCTTGCATTATAGAGATGGTGCTCTTGTAGAGTTGTACTTTATTCAGTTGTTTTTGATAACCCAAGGATTGTAGTCCATAATAAAAAGAAAAATGTACATACATCTTGTGTTCTTTGTGTTCCTTGTGGTGATGATTTGTTGATGATATATTGTTGATATATGTTGTTGATATATTCTCACATTTAACTGGTTATAAATGACAGCAATAAGTAATGAGTAAAAGGTGATTGCTAACTAATGAGTTTTGTGTAAGAGGGAAGTTTAGGGAAAAAGAGCCCTACATTGTTCACCCCCCCCCTCTCAATGTAGTCAATGTGTCCAACAATTGGTATCAGAGTAGGCCTTCACTATAAGCCTTAACAAGCTTGGAGGAGATCCATGGACACACAAATGGATGATGAAGTTCCAATCCTTGATGAGGAAAATTATTCTACATGGAGAATAGAGATGAGAGTACATTTGAAGGAAATGGGAGCGGGTATTTGGAAGGCATCCATTGGTGGATCAATTCCTTTGAAGAACAAGTCAAAGTTTGTAGCTCAAAGGGAAGGAAAGAAGAATGATGCATTGGCTCTCAAGACCATTCTTAGTAGACTCTCAAGTCCTATCAAAGAGAGCATGGGAAAATGCACTTGCACCAAGGATCTATGGCTAAATCTAGAGGATACATATCAAAGCAAAATGGAAGACCTTGAAGACAACTCCATCAAGAACAATGAAGGTAAGGAATCTCCAAAAACTCTTGATTGCCATATTTCTAAATGTGATGATCTTGAAGACAATTCCAATGAAGGCAAAGAATCATGTGATAATGTTGGCAAAAAGGAAGATCTTGAAGGCATTTCAAATGAAGGTAAAGAATCCTCAAAAACCCTTGATTGAAATAATTCAAAATGTGATGATGTTGAATATTTCTCTACAAGTGAAGAAGAAAATCTAGAAATAGTCTGTGCAGAGCTTGATGGTAGTTATCCCATGGAAAGAGTAGATGATGAACTATTATAACTTCAAAAGAAAGTTGAAGAGGGTCTATATGAATACAAATCTGATCATTACTATATAGACTATAGCTATCTTTCCGATAACACTAAAAAGTTTATTAAGAAGAGTTAAAAGAACATCTTGAAGTTAAAGGAAATGCTCAAAGAATAAGAAGAGATAAAAAGGCTCAATTAGAAGGAAAGGAAGAAGAGATCAAAATACAAGAGAATGAAAAAGAAGATAAAAAGGTAGATGATGAGATTAGCAAAAGTTTTGAAATTATTGTCCATCTCAAGACCCAAATTGAAGAAGCCAAAAGGGTAGAGGAACTATTGAGGAATCAAATGAATGAAAAGGAAGAGTCATGTCATAAGTTAGAAGCTAAATTCGTTGATCTTAGAATGAAAGTAGAGAAGTCAAATAAATTCTTGAATAGCTCACAAATCTTGAATGAGATCTTGGAAAGTCAAAGATCACCAAATGATAAATCAGGTCTTGGATACAAGAGAGAAGCTACACATGTTGAAGAAAGCACCTCAAAGAAGCATGAGGTAAGTCCCTTACTCTCAAAGGATGAAGACAATGTTGCAAGTCAACCATCTACACAAACCAAAGAAAATTTCAAAAGAACAAAGCAAGGAAAACATCAAGAAGCCACCTTTACACCTCGAAAGGGATGGACAGCAAAGCAAAGGTATGAAAGTGTTTTGAATGGTCAATGTTATTCATGTAATGAATATGGTCACAAATATTTGGAATGTAGATCTTATGCAAGGAGAGATAATGGAAGATTTCATAACACCATAAGGTGTTGGAGATGTGATCAAGTAGGACACATTGTTGTTCATTGTCACAACATGAGATGCTACAACTGTAGTGGATTTGGCCACAAATCCTAGGATTGCTAGAACACAAGAAGAAAATCCATGATGAGGACTTCATATAGCATGACTAGAAGAAGGAATGAAGTAAGGAAGGGTGACATATTTGAAAAGATGGAAGCTCGGAGCTCAAGTTCTGAGAAGCAGAGACACCTTCAGAAGTGGGTGAAGAATACTAAACAACCAGAACAGAATGGAAACCTTAAGGGAAGCTCAATTCTGTCATCTAATGAAGAATACGTGGGTGACAGTGGTAACAGTCATGTACATATGTAGGCTGGTCGTGAATAAGTCGTGTACATACGCAATCTGTTTGTGCAGCAGGCCGTGTATATTTGGTAAAGCCTTGGAAAAAGGCTATGCACATGGGTTGCATCTTGATGTGATGGTATAACTCTCTGTTACAAGATCTAACATAGTTTGTTGCAGGTTCTGACATTATTTGCTATAGGTTTTCATGATTATATATTGGATCATGTATGGTGATGATATATATTGAAAGGCTATCTTGGATGCATGGCACTAAACCATGAGTATGGATTGAGGCATTTTCTGTTGAATAACAATGTTGGTTATGATAGTGAAGTTATGGCACCTTGGTTATGAGATATATCATGATGATGCTAGCTAGAGATGTCATTAATTTATTCAAACACACTACTAGTACATGTATTGTTGGATGCTTAGTATTTGTTGTAGTGAATGGAGGATTGAGTCTGATCTGTTTAGGGTACATGGCTGGTACATATTTGAGTTTCATTGATATATCTTATGATGTATTATTGGAAGAATATTTGTCGGATATCTTGGTGCATGCATTTGGCATATGGTTGGACTACATATTGGGACATGTAGTTGGTGAGTTGATGAGGTGATCATGTTGTACATCAGTGATGAATCTTAGCTTGATCTATAGTTGATGCATGATTGGTACACTCCTAGTACATTGGTAGAGGCACCTACTAGAAGTTTGATTGGCACATGTTTTATGGTGGATTTGGCATACATGTATGAGGATTCATCATGTTGTGGTATTGGTGCATGGTTGACATACTTGCTTGGTACAGGTAGTGATACATGTTGATGTACATGTTTGGTACACTCATAGATGGTATATGTTTGGATAATGAGTACTTGGCTAAAAGTACATCATTGGTATTACTTGATTAGCATACACTTTAGTACATGAGACATTTTATGGTTGTGGCACTTGGTTCATGGTAGAGTCATATCATGAGTGATATGACACTTGTTTGTAGCACATGGTTGGAATATTGGTAGAGGCATATGGTTGATACATTCCATTGATGATATCCTTTAGCACATTGTATGGTGTTGATGTACATGGTTAATTTACATGGGTGTTGTGCATGGGTGGCACACATTTTGGTACATGATGTACTTGGTTGATGTTTTGATCATGATTCTCTATTTTTTACATATATTTTGTTTCATTATGTATGGTATGGCACAATTATGCCACAAGTTTGATGCATGGACAGGTCCAAGGATCGTCATAGAAAGGGAAGTTGATCTATCATGTGGTTAAGCAGTAGCATTTGCAGCAGAATAATGTTGTTCATATTGCAGACTATTTATGTAAATCAATGATTTGTCTACATGTTGACATCAATGATTGGTGTTGACATCAATGTTGGTATTGCCATCAATGCCAAAGGGGGCGATTATTGGATCATGTTGTCATTCATGCCAAAGGTTTGATTGATTGATGTCAAGTGATTGATTGATGTCAAGGGATTGATTGATTCCAAAGTATTGATTGATTGATGATTGATGAACAATGTATTGATGTAATATGTATTATCCTTGATATGAATGATTCAATGTCAAGTGGAATCATAGTCATATGATTCCATGCATAGATGAATATGAATCAATGAATTGTCATTGATACATGATGCAAATATGAATATGGATCGATGTGGTCTCTTTGATATATGATGCATAGTTTGATTGATGTAAAGATGACTCATTATTTTCTTATCATGGTTGATAAGGTGTACAAATGGATGAAATCCAAAGTGGTCCCCTTATGATGAAATCCCTCACGGGAAGACACTTTCGGTTGAGTTAACCTAGAAGAATGGTTGGAGAACACATGCTTGATTGTGGAATAATCAGTGAATTTTTCAGTGAAACTATCCTTGATGGATATTTCTTGTCATGTCATTTATGGTGGTATGTGGAATGTCACATAACTCCTCACGGTTTGAGAGTTATGGCCTTAGGAAGTTGGAGGACCCTCATATGAAGGCTTGAAGCCCCAAAAGGTCAAAGAAGTCAAAGAGATTGCAAAGAAGAAATCATTATTTAAATGATAAAGTAAAGTGACAAAGTCAAGAAGGATTATTTAAATAATAAAGTAAAGTGACAAAGTCAAGAAGGATTATTTAAATAATAAAGTAAAGTGACAAAATCAAAGAAGATTATTTAAATGATAAAGTGAGATGACAAAGTCAAGGAGGATTATTTAAATAATAAAGTAATGGAGAAATTTCTAATTATGGAAAGTGGTTAACCCTAAAATGTGGAAAATGGGGCCCCCGGGGGGCAGCTCAATTGGCAAGTGCCGTGAAAATGAAGTTCCATGAGGTTTCGAGTTCAATTCCCCCCGACTTACCTTGTGTGCCGCGTAAGGGGCATCGTGGGCACACCTGGAGGTTATAGTGGTAGCGGTTGGATAACACGGCCACGTGTAACGCGAGCACGTGCCC
>JASDQU010500857.1:63721-83878 GCA_032191745.1 Picea mariana | reverse complement strand
TCTGGTGAGTGCACCCTGCTGCAGGAGGACAACTGAGCAACACAGGTACAAAAACTAACATTCAGCATGCAAGTGCCCTCTACCTCTGCTACATAACTGTTATGTCTGTTCCAAAGGGCTCTTCTCTGCTATGCCATCATCCTCATGCGGTCAATGCTGTGCTGGATCTAGTGAGTAAACCCTGCTGCAGGAGGATGACAGCCAAGCAACACAGGAACAGGAACTAACAATCCTCACCCTAGAGCCTCATTTTATCCCTAAACCGAGTGGTGACTCACTCTCCTCTTCCCCTCTTTACTAGCATGTGTGTTAAGGTGRTCTTCCATCCCTACCCTCATGATGCATGTGGTAGCACAAACCCGCTACAATTACAACACTAAGGGACCATGTTTTCATACTAAGATCCTATGAAATATGCTACCTGGTCTACTAGATAGGATGCAAATAGTTTATCCCAGAAAARCAGAATTTGTATGCGCACRTGCAAGTACCTTAGATCTCAGCCATTGAGAAAATTACCCAGCACAGGCAGGGTAATTTGCTTATCCAACTTAATGCAGTGCAACCAAAGAACACAGCTTACCTCATTATTAACATTTTCCAACCAGAATAACCTGCTAGAAGGAGGTTTTTCACAGTTGAKCTCTGTTGATTCTCATGCCTTCTAGTAAGAAAAATCAATGCCAAACCACTGGTCTGGAGTTTCTGATACAACTTCAAAGTGTCAGTCAATGCTGGAGCTTTCGCTTGTTCAATCCAGTGATTCCAGGCAGTCTCATTGTGTAGCTGAGAACTGAGAATATAGACATAATAAAAGGTCAGAGGTGAAGCCAATTGCAAAGCATTCTATAAACTAACAAGCCAAAAAACATGGCAAGCCTTCAAAAATTTACATATGCTTCCTGGAAGGTTTTTATAGATGTAGCAACAAAAGGTGAGTCCATGAAGGAATATTACAGAATTTGTTGTGGTTTTAAAGATAGATATTTGAGCTTATTGACAAAGCTCCTTTTCCAGGTGGGATGCTCGGTGAAGTAGGAAAATGACAAAAAAAAAAGTTTGCATATTTTATAAACAAAATCATAATCGATAGCAAAATGAAAAAAAATATCTAAATGAATGTATCTATTTATGACTTATGCTAGAGGGTGGAAGGAATTACCGGAGCTGAAAAGAATTATAGTAGGGCACGTTGGACAGAGCAGTTTCGTCTATCTCCATTAGCACTGCATCGAATCCATCAGCGTTAGGTATTACAGAACTCCAGTAACTCTCTGCTGCCCTGATTGTTTCCTTTACATCGTTCTCATATTGACCACTTCTCATGTAATTAAAAACATACTCTTCACACATATTGGGAAACACATCGTTCCCCCGCAAGTTATTAAGCTCAAAGTTCAGTGCAAAGCTCCTGCACACATCAACTCTCTCCAATGCTCTTGACCCTTGCTTGACCACAACATCAGCCTTGTTTTGACAAGTTGCCAATAGTATAGATAATGTAATAATAAGCGTGAATAACAAAATTCCAATGGTGACTATTGCTGTAATCAAGATAGTGATAGCTAGGGACGTTAAATAAACTCCGGTGTCATCCACTTGAAGATACCGGCTCGAACTATACAGGCCTGAAAATAAACATTTCAAGGTCAAAATAAAAACCTTAAATTTATATAGGAAAAATATAAATCAGTTCCTGAACAAAGCAGAAAATAATAAATAGCATCAAAACAAAAATAAAACATCACTGGAACTGGAACAAGAAAATGATGAAAAACAAATTAAATGAAGAAAAGACAAAATTGGATTGAAAATATGGAAAACTAAAATTTTTAACTTTAGAAACATAAAACGATCCCAAAAAAAACACAGTTCCACAAAAATAATGGAGAGAACCAAATTTAAAAAATAAAAATAAAGAGAAAAAATCCCAGTCTCGGGACAAAACAAAAGCACCAAAAAAAACACCCATCGAAAATAACAGTCATTCCAAGGAAAAAATAAGAATAAAATTCACAAAATTTAAAATGGAGATTGATAATAATATTTAAAATTTGAAAAAAAAAAAATCTAGGAAAAGTTCAAAAACATCCACATGATATAAGGAGATTAGTGCTGACCGGTATAACAAAGCGTAAGTATAATACCAAATAATTTGGCGTTTTTCCGTCTGGTAATTCCTTCTGGTCAGTGACTATTTATTATTGGACGCTAAACCAATTTTTTTTTACAGAAATCCCGGTAAAATTGATTTGCTTTGATGAAATTGCAGATTTTAGAGGTTGAAAATAATCTGCGTATTTTATGCTGCTGAATGGATCTGTTAGACTAAAATCGTCATTTTCAACCAACTTATGATTGATTTTAACAAAATTCAATCACCAAATTTCGAACAAGCCAAATCCTGAAAAAACAAATCTTTAACTAGTTTTCCAACTCCTGATAAATATGATCAAAAAACAATCAGATTCAAATCAAAATGAAAAAAATGATGACATACAAACTCTAGGAGAAAACAATCTGATTCAAGTCTAATCGAAAACTATGAATCCTAGTTTAAATTAAAAAACATTAAAGAAAAACTCAAATTTCAATGAAAATTACAGAAAAATTTAAGTTCAAACTTCATCTACGCTTAACGAAGGCTATGAAGAGAGCAATCACCATACTTGAACCTCGTCTGCTCAGAAGGCTCTGTGAGGATTCACCGGGCTCGTAACGGTTGCTGAGAGCCGACATGGACGAAGCCAAATCAGTCGACATTGTTGACTCGCCAGAGGCGTTTAACCGATCTCAAGAGAAAGGAGCAAAGATAAAAGTAAGATCTTCGTTTATTCTTTGCATAGCTGATAATCACAGGCGGAATAATCTTGTTCAAGTTCATACTGGTTTCAAGTCGAAGTCATTGTGGATAAGGGTTTCAATCTCTTCATTTCCCAGTGAGGGTTTCAATACTCGATTTTTCTGAAATCTGTCAGCCTTACTTGGAAGCTTTAGCGTCGTTATCGATCGGATGGCCTGCAAGTCTCGTACATATTTAATATGATTCATCATAAATTTGTTGAATTTTATTGTCTATATATATATTAAACACAACAAAAAGCTGAAAAGAACGATTGCATGAGCTTAAGGAAAATGTTTACCTCTCCCGTGGTAAATATATTTGCAAATGGTTACAGGGCTTCTGGGTTAAAACAAAGGATTTTCCATGTATACTCGAACTGCTGATCTGATCAATCAAAAAATTCAGTGGTCAGTCGCCTAAACATAATCAATCAAACGACAGCCAAAAAAGGGCAACACCGCCCGCTTCAGGGTCCCTAATCTAACATATTGCGCCAAAGATAGGGCCGATTCAGGCTCTCGGTGACAACGGACCATTGAACCAAAATAACATGTTTTGTTTGGTGAGATCATATTAACAGAAGATGCTTGAAAGCTGCTCGAGAAGTGAGGTCCCTTAATAACATGCGTATTCGATGAAATTCTGCGTATCATTAACGCATCTTCCAAAGCATGCAACAGACACCGGCTGAAAATTATGTCAATTAAAATTGGCCATGTAGAAACGTAACAGCATGACATGCAAAATGCCTCATTGCTTATCTTAATTAATCGGCCCAGAGCGTTGCAGAAGATCTTTAGACTCAAATTTGATTTTCAGATTGCTGTGTTCATGTTGAATTTGCCTGCTTCTAATTATTGAAGTAGACTACTGGCAGAAAATTGCGAGACAAACACCAAGGCTTGGAAAGCTTGTAAACACTTTCTTTGGTTTTTTGGGATCGCGGAAAGCAATGGCAATATGCCAAGACGGAATGGAGTAGCAGACCTCTTCATGATAAAATAATTAGATGTTGGTCATCTTTTGAATCGGGCCTCATAAACTGTCCATTATATCGCAGACATAATCGATCACTGTTCTAGTATTCATGTTGTAAGCCTTCCCATTTGATGAGTATTGCATGGTGTGATGGTAGGGTGGGCAGAGTAGGAATGTGGGTATCCCTTGGATGCGGATTAAGGGCTGAAAACAGAGCCCAAGAACAAAAAATAGAAACCTACAAACCAGCAACGCCCCAAGATAAACCATGTTAAATTATGAGYTTGATTTCTTATGCGGATTAATTCTTTTATTTTCTTCAACACTTTGATTCCAGCTTAATACACTTCCACAATACCAAATCATAACCGAATAGCAATAACTATGTAGATAAGTAAGTATGCACATCAACAACACATATACCCTGGGAAACCCTGTACATGGAGAAAAACCCTAGCAAACGATATTCCTTTATTGCATTAATAGTGTAAGATCACTTACAAATATCCACCATGAATGTTCTGCTCTTAAAGAGCTTGCCAAGATGACTCTGACCTGACAAAGACCTAAGAGACCTTGCTGAAATACACCTCTGATATGCTGCCTCTATTGTTGATATACAACACTGATATGCTGCTGATATATGCCTCTGATATGCAGCCTCTATTGCTGATATAGAGCACTGATATGCTGCTTTGGTATGCTGCCTCATAAACTGTCCATTATATTGCAGACATAATCGATCACTGTTCTAGTATTCATGTTGTAAGCCTTCCCATTTGATGAGTATTGCATGGTGTGATGGTAGGGTGGGCAGAGTAGGAATGTGGGTATCCCTTGGATGCGGATTAAGGGCTGAAAACAGAGCCCAAGAACAAAAAATAGAAACCTACAAACCAGCAACGCCCCAAGATAAACCATGTTAAATTATGAGTTTGATTTCTTATGCGGATTAATTCTTTTATTTTCTTCAACACTTTGATTCCAGCTTAATACACTTCCACAATACCAAATCATAACCGAATAGCAATAACTATGTAGATAAGTAAGTATGCACATCAACAACACATATACCCTGGGAAACCCTGTACATGGAGAAAAACCCTAGCAAACGATATTCCTTTATTGCATTAATAGTGTAAGATCACTTACAAATATCCACCATGAATGTTCTGCTCTTAAAGAGCTTGCCAAGATGACTCTGACCTGACAAAGACCTAAGAGACCTTGCTGAAATACACCTCTGATATGCTGCCTCTATTGTTGATATACAACACTGATATGCTGCTGATATATGCCTCTGATATGCAGCCTCTATTGCTGATATAGAGCACTGATATGCTGCTTTGGTATGCTGCTTCTTTATCATTGATATGCTCCTCTATTGCTTCTCCCTTAACCTGCATATCAAAACTGTATTGAAGAGAGGGGTCAACCTCTGCTTATATGGGCTGAAGAGGAGAGGCTCGAAATAGTAACTTGTTTGCATGCTTTAATCATAACTCAGCTTCATACTTTAGTTCGAACTTAGAACTAGACTTGAGACCGGTATACTTTAGTTCGAAAATAGAACTAGACTTAAGACTTCAGTTACAACTCAGCATTATACTTTAGTTCTAAAATAGAACTAGACTTACGACTTCAGTTACAACTCAACATTACACTTTAGTTCTAAAATAGAACTAGACTTAAGACTTCAGTTACAACTCAGCATTACACTTTAGTTCTAAAATAGAACTAGACTTAAGACTTCAGTTACAACTCAACATTACACTTTAGTTCTAAAATAGAAATAGACTTGAGACTTCAGTTACAACTCGACTCTTTACAAGGCATCTCGAAATTCTCTTCATGGTGGATAATGTTACACATGCCAACGCACTAGATCAATACATTTATATCATTTGCAATATTAGGAATATCGTTTGTTTCTAGCTCATAGGAATTTTATATTCAACCTAACTTTTGCTAGATGCCTTGACTTTTGCTCGTGTCTCACAAGGCTTGACTAGGCTCACAGAGGTTGTACGTTCCCCCTGACTTTTGCACTAGTCTATCTATGCTCACAAAGGTTGTACGTTCCCCCTGACTTTTGCACTAGACTGTCTATGCTCACAGAGGTTGTACGTTCCCCCTGACTTTTGCATTAGACTCACATAGCATCTCGTTCATCCTAACTTTTGGTTTGACTCACAAAGGTTGTACGTTCCCCTTGGCTTTTGTCAATACCTCGCAAGACTGGTTGATTCTCCAAATCTCCCTGGCTAGCCTCAGGGTGGCCGATATGGCCTCTCATTGGAGAATGACTGTTGATGCTGCCAAATTTAACAAACCAAATAGGGCCACACAAACGAAAATCAAAATACATCCCTTTACAAATGCTCAGGTCTTTATGTAAGGGAACAACATGAATCTGGCTGAGATTGAAAGCAAACCTATCCTTTTACAACTTCTCGGGGAAGGGAGCAGCACGTGTCTGATCAAGATTAACCAAAGATCCATCCCCCTCAAGCTGCCGAAAGGATGTGCAAGGGAAGAACACACCCGCAGAGCAAAAGCTGAAACTGCCCCTAAACAACAGTGGGCATGACGGACTACTGCAAGGCAGTCACAGCATGAAAACATCAGATAGGGTTAAGAGCAATCTCCTAACCAATACCACGTGCATAAGCAGACAAACTGTCACTGAAAGAACCCTCAGCCCCAAGAGCTTCATCACATGAAATATAGACCCTTTAAGCATTTTGGTGTTGGTGCCGCTGGGTTTCCTGCTCTCTCTAGCTATGGACNCCACACAAACGAAAATCAAAATACATCCCTTTACAAATGCTCAGGTCTTCATGTAAGGGAACAACATGAATCTGGCTGAGATTGAAAGCAAACCTATCCTTTTACAACTTCTCGGGGAAGGGAGCAGCATGTGTCTGATCAAGATTAACCAAAGATCCATCCCCCTCAAGCTGCCGAAAGGATGTGCAAGGGAAGAACACACCCGCAGAGCAAAAGCTGAAACTGCCCCTAAACAACAGTGGGCATGACGGACTACTGCAAGGCAGTCACAGCATGAAAACATCAGATAGGGTTAAGAGCCATCTCCTAACCAATACCACGTGCATAAGCAGACAAACTGTCACTGAAAGAACCCTCAGCCCCAAGAGCTTCATCACATGAAATATAGACCCTTTAAGCATTTTGGTGTTGGTGCTGCTGGGTTTCCTGCTCTCTCTAGCTATGGACACAAGAAGTCCATGGCTTCTGCCATTGCACAAGCATTGCCACAAACGAATCCCATGCTATGTGCCAGAGGAGCTTGGGCCCTTCTCTTAACCTTATAGCAGTCACCTCTCCGCTTTCTCTAGCCACCAATATGCATAGCTCTCAATGCAGGGAACACCATAACAAGTGTTGGGGCAGAGAATGCACAGGTATGAGGAAGGCAGGTGCAGTTAATAAAAAAAAAATCCAAGGAAACGCTCATGGAAAACCCTCCGAGTACTTCCCCGTCATCCATGGATGGTAAATGGGGTAAACCGTCAGCGTTGAGTACAGAGCCTAAACCTGAGGAGATCAAGGGAGTCAAACCTGTGACCTCCCCAACTTTGGGGGAGAGATGAGAGGTCTCACGTCTGGCTCATGACCACTTGAGCTAACCCTCGGGGCTAGGCACAGTTGATAATTTATCTTCCTCCAAAGATGGGAATATAGTATCCAATTACTGAACCAAATGGGAACTAGGATGGGAACTCTTTTTAGTTACTTTCCTTTGTACTGGAGAGCTAGTTGAGAAGAACCATTCTTCTTACAGACAGACGAAGAAGAAATTTACTTGAACTGTACTGTTGGCCTACTGGAGAATAAGTACAGAAGCAAAAAATGGTGGTATTCATTGTAATTCTTATGTAGCATTTCTTTTGTCGCAGCCAATCAACATAAATGAACACAATTTGCACAGCCAATAGTGAAATTGCAGTTCAATCGGCCAAAGTATTATGGACCATTTAAGAGAGACTATAAATGGAATGGACTTTGCTTTCACCCAAAAGTTAGTTTGCAGTCATATGGTTAAATCAGCAAGTATAAGATAGCAGCCATGTGATTACTGAAAGTGGAGGTCTAGCATAGACGATTGGATACGTGGAGGTCAAGCATAAGAAAAAATGGACCTGTATTCCTCTCAAAGGTAAGAAATAAATTTAAAAACTAGTAAGATAACAGGTATCTGTAAGTCATTCACATTATAATGGAGCCTACTTATTCTTCATTATGCTGAAGACAGTAAATGCCTCTCCTTTTCTTGTAGATGGCACAAATTAGAGAACTTCGGACCTTTACTTATTCTTTCTTATGGGGAAAATTGTAAATGATTGGCCTATTCTTGAAGATGAGTACACAAATTGTAGGTACCACACAAAGGTAAGTAGCAACATTCAATAATTTGTCTACTAATCCAGAAATTTGAAGATAGTTGGCAGATAACAGCTTGTAAATTCGAAGGAAAGTCATTGGAGCCTTCAACTGATTACTATACATGAACAAGTCATTACAATGAGTATGGCAAAGTTTTGCTATTGAAAGTATCAGAGAGGAGTTGTAAATTTCAAGGCCTAAATGATAATTTAGAATTTTGATTTGGTAATTGTTGCTGTGAAGAATAAGGATAAACTTCCCTACTCTAGATTATAATAGACAGTGGACAGGCAACTCGATATTTTTATCAAATTAAAACTCAATCTTAGAATTTGATCTGTGTTATAAAGAATTGGTAGAGATGGCTCACCTCTAAGAATACTTCAGGGCTACGAAACATTCTCACCGATTCAGAGATTTCACTAAGTCATCCATTGTATTATTAGAACATTTCATTTTTTCTTCTGTCGGAAGAAATCAGAAGAAACAACTCTTTCGTTGTTATTTAAAACTATTTTGATTATGGAATAAAACCAAAGCAATTTGTTCAGTTGAGGCATGAGCCCTAAGTTTGCAGTTAAAGATAGTTGGGGTTTTGACAGTGATACGTGCCAGCAAGACTGAAGTTATATTTTCAATTCAAATCTCTTGCCCCTAAACTTTACAGTAGCCTAAGCTAAATGAATTATAAATGCATGCACGCTACTCATTGCAATCCTAGCTTTTAAAAAGAAAACTCCCACTTCTCTGTAAACTCATCTAAAAGGCCAAGAATTTGACAAATTTTGAAGAATTGAACTACAATAACAAAACAACCGACCTGTCACAGTCAAAACCTAGGCTAAATGAATGATAATGCTTGTCTGCTCATTCAATCCTGCCTTTTAAACATAAACTTCCCTCGTATACGGAAGCTCCTTAAAAAGCTAAGAATTCAACAAAATTTTGAAGAATCAAACTACTGCAACAAAACTTATTTACAGATAAAGAATTCAGATTCCTGACTAAACTAGACTTAACATGTGAAGGTTTAATCCCGAGAAACCAAATGTAACAGAAAAGACATTTAACCTTAAACAAATTAGCATATTGGCCAGACAAAATGTAAGCACACTGAATTAAAATTAAATTTGACAGATAAATTATTTAGATTCTTATTAACTTTAGCAGGTGAAGCACACGATTTCCGAAAAAGTTGTCCAAAACCTTTACTTCTAAGAAATGAAAATCTAACGAAAACAACAAGTTACATAAGCATTTACTAAAATTTCACAGATAATAAAGAAATTAACATCTAGAAAAACCAAAAACTTGACAGCCGACGCAATAAACTTGAACCTTTCCATTTGTTCAAAGACTCTGTCACTGAAACCAAAAAGCAAACTTATATCTATATAAAATTCATATTTAAGGTAAATTAATGAATGAACCTTTGACCACAGAATCCGGGAATCCAGATAAGTCCTCGGCCAAAGAAGCGCCGATGTGCTAAGTTTAGCACTGAAACGCTGTAACCTCTAGAATTAGTGTCCTCTGCAATATATTTTCTACGGATCGTCACAGAAAAAAGTGATCAGAGCTTCAGGAGAACTGAAGCATTCCTTTGCCGCCGGCCGATACATCAAAACGGCGAAAATTCAACAGAAATTAAAGAAGAGATAATTGAAAATTCAAGAAGACCTCGGAAATTTTTGACAAAACGGGAAAGAAGCGTCGCAATATATCCGATCGGCTGAGATTTGCCGGAAAAAATGCAGCTCGTTCCGGAAGATTCGGCTCGCGACTTTCGACCTCGTATGGCGGTAGTTTCATATCGTGACGCTCGATAAACCATCAAATGGAAGGATACTCCGACCTCTCGGCAACTCGAGGGTTAAGATCCGCGCTTTTAAATGAGTTGCGTGGCTGCGGACCGTGAAACTCCCACGGTGTAACGTCGGCCATTTCCACGCTGTGCTCATGTGAGATCATTTTGATTCCTAAAATGGCCCCAGCCTAACAACTAATCTGATTTATTCCAATCTCTTGGATGGGCAAACAGCCAATCACACGCTGCGAAGTGTTCCGTTGCAATAAGAGATCATCTATTGACGGACAAATCAGTTTTCTGTTACCGGGAAGGAAATCAGGTGACGGCCCAAAGCTGCGCGGTTTTTATCACTGGATCCACGATCCTATCCTAGGTGTATGTTGGTGCTTTGTCGGTGTGTCAAAGCTGAGTTGTATAGGGAATATTCAAATCAACCCATCTTCAATCAAAGGTATTTCACCATATTTCACTCTTATTGTCGATAGTTATACCCAAAAAAAAATTCAAACAAACGGAATTTGGGATTTACTCACTTGCCCAAATGATTTTCTCTAATTGACAGTGTTTATAGTGAAGAACTTGTATTTGTATTGCGGAAAGAGCCTTCGCTAGCAAGCAATGGAATGGACTCCTAGGGTGGGACGATGGAATGGACTTTTGGGATGGGACGTATGTGCGCTGACGAAGCAAATAAGGAAAGAGACACACTCGAATGGCAGAACATGAGTTGTCCAACGCACAGATGGAAATATCGTGATCCCCAAGAAGTGGTATCCGAGAAGGGAAGAATTGAAGGATGATCGGTCATAGGCAAAAGGGACATAATTAATAAATAAAAAATAATTTTAAAAAACTCAACTAATAAAGAGATAAAAATAGTAAACACATTAAAAAAAATTGTTATGGATAAGTTTTACAAACTTACTTGGAAGAAAGAACTAAGGAGAAAGAAGAAGAACTACATTGAAGAGTTTAACTTCACTCATAACCATCAGTAAAAGGTGTACATAGGGGCAAATATTTCTTGGAGATTTAAAATTCTTATTGTTCAATTAAGGATTAATTCTCATCAACTCTGGGTGAAACAAGGTGCTGGGAAAGGCCAAAAGAAATGTGGGAGGAAAGAGTATGTATTTTGTGTGTGGGAGGAAAGAGTATGTATTTTGTGCTCTTCTGGAAAAGTGGAAACAGAAAAACATTTCATTTTAGAATGTGAGGCCTTCAAAGATAGCAGGGAAAATTATGCAGGTATTCTAGCAGCTAGTTCTTGGGATAATCTATTCAGCGAAGAGTTTGTCGAGAAGCTGGGAGCAGTTATTGTAAAACTTCATAGGAAAAGGGCCGAATACAAAAGCCAGATGGAAAAGCAATCTGTCCTGTAGGCTATTTTTAGCCTCGTAGACGTTAAAAATACTTTCTTTCTTTCTTTCTTTCTAATCTAACTGAGAGGCTCCGACGGTGCTGGTTTATTCACGTGACAAAATATTCAAGTTGTTTCGCCATTGTGGAAAAAGATTCCATATCGCAGATTTAAACGAAATTCATTATACCCTTATGGTAGAATTAGATATAGAACTGATCAAATGAAATAAGATCTATTTGTTTTGGCAATGCCTTGAGTTGAGCTCTAAACGTAGTAGAGAAAAGGAGGAGCGATGGTGGAAAATATGTTAGCCATGGGTGGTTATGGTACGATGATGATGGGATGGGGTTGTATTGGATCATGTATATGGTGGGAGCAGTTGTGCAAACAAGTGATGAAGTTGGACATGTAAACAATTTGATTATTTTATTATTATTATTATTATAATATTTAATATATAAAGTTTGGAGTTGTTTTATTGATAAATCAATGTTTTACAAATCATATGAAAAAATTTCATTGATTTATAGTGGCAGTGGGGAGACTGCCACTTAGCAAAGTTTATAATATAACATGGTTATTTTACAATGTTTTAGAGTAGAGCATTGATTTATGGTGGTAGTGGGGAGACTGTCACTTAGCAAAGTTTATAATATAACATGGTTATTTTACAATGTTTTAGAGTAGAGCATTGATTTATGGTGGTAGTGGGGAGACTGCCACTTAGCAAGTTTATATTACAACATGGTTACATTTAGTGCATTTGACAACCATAATGCCTTTGTAAACTCTTTTCCCCATGAATGCACCTTATTTGCAATAGCCACCTTGAGAAGAGGAGAATTATTAATGTGAATGGAAATTTCAACACAAATATATTGAAGATGTTAGTGACTTTAGTATATAAGTGAGTGGGGATGTTATTGTATTTACGTAGAGACTTACTACTTCAAACTTGGTGTTTAAATTAGTGAAGTTTTAGTTGTGGGAATATCTTAAAAATCATCGTTGTCTTACAATTATTAAATGAGAGGTTATTCACAACACATACCCAACAATAATGTTAAAACATGGACAATTCAAAAGAAGAATATTAATGTGGAATAAAATCACAACATAATAGATATATGTCATTCATTGTAGCAATATAACTTGTAACATCACATACAACCACAAGCCAAAAAAAAATCCACAAAGCATGAAACTGAAACCACCAACAAAAATATAATAGACATTTTTCAAACACACCACTAACCTATAATGACTTGGAATAGCTCATCCTTGAAAAAAATCAACTTTATGTTTATTGCATAATCCATATAATCTACACGGTGTCCACTTTATTTTTTGATGTTAAATGTTTCTTTGTCACCCGCACATATGCAAAGATGTTTTAGCTTCAACGAAAAGACCCTCACATCAAAATCATCCTACGTTGTCAAACTCCAAAGTAATTATTGCATACTTTTGGGCCTTATTGTGAAAGATCTTACAAGCATATTTAATTTAGGAAATTATAGATGAGTTGAGCATCATCGCACGCGAATCCTATTCGCAATTTCTTCAAGTTGATAGAATGGTCAAGTGACATTGTTCTTCGGACCTCTTTAACATAATGGTTGGAAGGTTATATGATGAATATGTATGTTTGATTGTTCTTCGCATGTTATATGGATATGTGTTTATGAATAATAAACAAGATAATTAACATTGAAATACATTGTATTTCACTTCTTAAATTAAATGTGCTTTCAAATTTTCTCTTTGTTTATTTTTCCATTATCAAATTATAATCAAATTATTTGTTTGTTTATTTATTTTTATTTGTTTGTTTATTATCAAATTAAAATAATGCTTAATAACATGTTCTACCATGATATTTTATTGTGTATATCATATACTCTTAGTTTAAAAGTTTGTTTTCTAATACATTATTTATATTAGAAAATTTTGAACATTTTAATGTAGTATAATGGTAATACATGTATTTTGATATAATATTTTATAGATATTTAATATTATATTTTATAGCTTCTTGTAATATGTAGGTATATGTTAGGGTGGTAGAAATGGATGGGGTTTTTTTTGGTCTTAGAAGACAAGTCAAATCTACTTATTTCTGGAATCTAATCCTAGCCTCAAACAATTAGGTCGAGATTTATGCTTGGTTTCATAGTCTTTATATTGCTAACACATAAGACATACATAAAATCACAATTATAGAAGACTCGGAGAATACTATGGGGCACCTTCAGCTTAGTTCTCCTTCAAGGAATGCACGACTAAGCTCCATCTTTATCATAATACAAAGTTTCATCCAAGATTTTGAGTTTGTGGATTCGTGGCATGTCTTTTTCCCATTCAAATCTCTTATAAACCATCAAAATAACAAAGACACAATTGGAAAATGGGGGACTTGTGGAACAATGGGACATTAGGCTTTTTTCCCATTCCCTAATCCCCTCATCCACTTAATGGCTCACTTAATAGGCCCTAACTCTCCTACCATTTGTCATCTCCAATCTATCTATGGGAAATCTCCCCCATCACCTCCTTTTATTTTGCTCTATCCAGCTCTCCAGTTCATTCATTCCTCATGATCGTTGACTTGTGTGTATGGGACAACAACAATCGTCATGGTCATTTCACCCATCCTTTGTAATCATCAATGTAGGTGGTTCTGGTTTCGGATGGGATGGGCAATAACAAGTCATATTGTCTGCATGTGCACAAGGCTCTTTGGCATGTCCTTCCCTCTCTCCATATTTGGACATACGGCTGCATAAAAATGTTCTCATTTCAAACTTTGAGGCCTCCAAGAGATGCTTGATTCAGGTTTCCTTATCTGCAGTTGCTCCATGGCGCAACACAAGTGTAATTGCTTGGGAGCGTGACTGACCCAGATGGAACAAGAGGTGGACAATTTAAGGAATTTTATGTTGGTCATGCAAGAATGCATGAGCAGTCTCTCAGCCCAGGTCCTGTCAACTATGGTGCTCACTCTTCAACATAGACAATCTCTTTACCAACTTCAAGACAAGTGCAACACTTTCAGGTAGTAGCTAGAAGATGTTCAAACGCAACTCGCTCAATCTAGAAGCCCTTTGACAAAGTCTATGGGTTCTGAAGTGACCTTCCCTAAGGTTCACACCATTCAACTTCCAGACTTGAACTCTTCGGCGTCAATACCAACTTTAGATAATCCTAGTATGAAGTATAGATTCACCAATGTTGGTTGAGCAATGCAGTCTCACTACCGGTTTTGTTTAGGGGTATATGTTAAATTTTTCACTGTAAATTCCACTGAATGTTGTTTTTCACACGTCTCTAGTTTTGGCAATTTTTTCCAGTCATAACAAATTGTTATTAAGCCTTAAAGGCCGAAATTTTGTAAACTTTGAAATTCTTTATACATACGCTGCATTTCCTATTGTAGCCTTTACTTAATATAAATTTCTCAATTCCAATAAAAGAAAAATGTGTAGTTATATGTAATATTATATTTTTATGGGATTTAGTATCCATATTTTATGTATGGAGTTAAAGGTTATGTGTTTATAGATATCACATGACCCCTTTTTGGTAGCAACATTCAAATGAGATACCAGGTATCTAGTGTATATAGTGAGTCCTTGAAGCTTCCTTTTGGTGTTGAAGTATGACCTAAAAGAGCTTCTAATTAGATAACAATGTATCTTCCTCAGATGTAAGGAAACATGGAAATGATCCAGTACCAAGAGGCATCTCGCAGGAATGGAACTTTACCTCCTTATGGACCACTGCAATTTTTTTGTTAAGTGGCCAAGTTTTATTTCACACAATGATATAATTGCATGTCAAATTTTCGAGATTGTATCAACATAAAATAAACCTATAACTTTAAATATTACACAATGTTTATTATTTAAATAAATATATAATTATTATTTATATAATAATTATAAATATTTTATTAAAATAAAATGGTTTTAAAATATTAAAACTCATCTTCTTCATTTATCATGATTTGTCATTTGAACCAATTATATAAATTTAATGTCATCCCAATTATCACCCATTTCAATCAATATCAATATAAGATATTATTGCAATCAATATGGCATGTGGGACATGCAAAGTTGGCATGATAATAATTAAATCATGTTGTTAAATTTATAAACTTTAATAGTCAAGTTATCTTTTTTTCTTCCTCGAAAAAATTCATAATTTATTCATTCAAAAGGATCCAAAATTACATTCACAAGTGCATGCTACACTCCCCCAATCCATGGGTAAAAGAGTAGAAAATAAGAAACCCAAAAAGGCCCAGAAAAAAATTACCAAGACACTAAGAATATTTACAATAATAAGGACTAGTAAGATCCTACATCTAAAGAAAAAGACAGAACTACACGCCCAAGAAGGACCTCAAAGTGCAAAACCACAGTTCCACACTGCACGCCCAAAGGATGGACCTCAAAGCTCTGTCCTAACCACCAAAGAAGCAGAAAAACCCAGCAACCGCAACATCAAGCTCCAGATCTCAAAACCAGAGACCCATAACCTGGCCACCAACACACCAAGAGAGGGAGCCATCGAAAACCCCGGACGGATTTGTTCGAGAGGCATAGTCCACCAAATCCTGAGCAAAGAACTAGCCAGACCAGACAACAACCACATAACAATCCACAAGCCGCGCAAGTAGGCGACACATCAGAGAAAACCCAAACTGAAGAGGCTGGAGCACCAAGAAAAAAAAAATACCGCGAATCCATAAGGACAAAGCCACAAGGGGGATGTCAGCAGAGGAGGCGCCCACAAAGAGGTATGCAACGCTCCAGATCCATCAAGAGGTTGGGGCACACCAAGCATCCACAAGAGCGAAGCACATTCTAGGGGGTCCTGGCAGAGGAGGCGCCCACAAAGAAGCAACTGCGGGAGGGGTTACGGCCAAGGAAACCCTAGCCGCTGAGCCCTCCCCCCAACATTGGGCATACTGAATATGCGCAATAGTCAAGTTATCTTATTAATTATCTTCCTTTAATTAATGTTTAAAATTAGCTTCCTATAAAAATGTTAATTTTAGTTAGGATAAGAGTAAGTCAATAAATGGACACATTTATTTTCCATCTCATAAAAATTGTTCAAATTTAAAAGAACTTAGTTAAAAGTTGTAATTTCATTTGATTTATGGAAAATTTGACCATAAAATTTTGCTTCATAAAATTTTGATATATTTTAAAATGACCCAAATCACAAGAATTTAGACAAAAATAAACAAACTAAAATGAAATTTGTCAAACTAAAAAAAAAATCTCAAAAAATATTAAATTTATCTACTTATTAATTTAATCCAATTAAGATATTCCTCAAAATTAAATATTCACTGGGACATCTCTTAAAATTAATCCAAATTATCAAAAATTTGATTTGTATCATGAAATTTTATTTAAATAACTAAGAAAACATTTATTTCAATATTTTGTCCTTTTATAAAAATCATAAAACACATAATTAATCACATTGACTGAAAAAAAAAAAATGCAATATTATTAAGGTTGTCTTTGATCACATCACGTCTCATTCAAATAAAGTGATACATTCACTTGATTAGGTGTTATTGTATTTTATTTTACGAGAAAATAACACCTCGTTGGTGACATTCACTAGAAATAATGAGGTCCCATTCAAATGATAGAGCTTTTCAAATGCACAAGGAGCGTAAAGAAATTGGCATCCGTTATGCTTCATGATGAGCATCAATTATTGCATTTTCTAGGTACACATAGATATCGTATGATGTGATATATTAGAAAATCAATACTTGTTTTGAGTAATTTATGAATATACTTGTTTGAGTTTTTTTTAATGATAAAAAAAACTTTTAAAAAAATTAATTTTATAAAATTGATAAGATTTTATGAAATTTTTATCTATTTTTAAATAATTTAAATTTTGAAAATATAACAAAAATTATATTTTATCGGGAAAAAAACAATTAAAAATATGAGTTTATTTTGAAACCATTCAAATTATTAAAAAAATATAACAAATTAAAGTGAAGTCATGCTTTATTAAATATATATTAATTTACAAAATTTTGAATTTGCCTCCTTTTATATAATTGTAATACATTTATAAATCTTTGTAACACACTTATCTATAGTGTATTGGTAAATGGGTTGATAATGTTAAAGAAGACAAAGATATATGGGTTGGGATGAGGGAATATATATATATATATATATTAAAAGCTTTTTTTAAGTTAATAAAACAACAATAAAGATTGGTTGGAAGAGCTAAAAGTGCCTCTCAAGTTGAAGGTTGCTGCAATAAGGATGTATGAGAACGTTATTGTTAAGTTTAAAAATATTGAGGGCTGGTCAAAAGAAATTAACTGCAATATCAGAGTCAAACAAGGTTGTACCTTGTCCCCTACCCTTCAGGCATTTGCAACATGCAAAGACGTGACCTTTCCCTCCTCTCGAGTCGACTGCCTTTGCTATCTTTTATCGAGTTGATCCATTAGTTTGAAAGCCTGCAACACCCCTTGTGGTTCCAACTGCTTGCTTGCTTTAGCTTTTGATTTATGTTCTAGACTTTGAATATACATGTCCGTCAACTCATTATTCATAATTGGTTGCCACTCCAATTTTAGGTATACCCCATTCTTTGTTAAGTATGGGAACTTGCAAGAAAGAAGGGGGACTCCTCTGGGAAGCCGAGGGCAGGCGGAGTAGAATTCATGGACGCCCGTGGTCGATCTTATCAAGCTTTTCTCAAAGAATCATCACCTTCTAGCGAGGTAATCGTCTCTGTAGGATCCATAGGCAGCCCCCAACCGCTCTTGTTGAGCGGAATTGACCCATCTCAACATCTCAAAGAATTCAATATTCCTCTAGTCCTACAGTTGCCTTTAGTAGGCTAAGGAATTCAAGACAGTCCCCGTGCAACCGTAACCTTGCAATCCCCCACACCCATGGAATTCTCTAGCATACAAGTAGTGGGTATCCCTAAAGGCTCTCAAATATACATCGAGTCCAGTTGATTCGTCTTGCCAGCGTCAGCTAGTGTAAATGGAAGCGCATCCTCGTCCTCAAAGTACGTATACGTTGAAAACATATTTGAGAAGCTAGTGTTTCCATTGTCGAGAGGAGAGTTTCGACTACGTAGCAGGGATCCTCGAGACAATCCGTCTGATCGATATAACTATTATTCCAACTCTATGGACCTGCAAAACTGCGTACAAGGCGAGAGGATGATCTCTAAACTTCTGAACACGTGATCTTTGAAGGGATTTACATATTCAGTAGGTAATAAGTCCTCTACTGGCACGACGGCTAATGGATTTCACTTCATTGGGAAAGCGTTGCCAAAGAACATGCGGGACAATGCAGCTATGGCTCAATTCTGTTGTGATATTGTGAATACAATGTGGCATTTCCATGGAGGATGTCATGTTGGGTCTGTGGTTAACCAAAGGTATGAGGTGAACGGAGTTGATAGTCTCAGGATTGTGGATGGCTCAAAATTTAAAGACGGACCTGGAACCAACCCACAGGCCACCACTATGATGCTCGGCAAGTAACTATTACATTGATAGTATTCTTAATATTTTAGTCTATTTTGTAGGGATTTATATAAAAAGATCGACCATAATGTTGTTACATATTGGCGTGCATGCAGGTATGTGGGCGGACATGACTTAACCAAATTCGATTTCTTTTGTTTAGTGGGTCAGATTTGGTACTTTATATGACATGACTTAACCAAATTTGATTTCTTCTTTTTAGTGGGTCGAATTTGGTACTTTATATGGCATTGAAGTAAGGCGCACGGGCCCTTTATTAGAAATTAATAAATTCTTATTTTGTGAATTGGTAATTGTGTTTGTCCAGCAAAGGAAACTCTGTAGGTCCACACTGCTAGCGCTCATTTCGTGCGCGGGGATCAAATAGCAGATCCAAAAGGCCTGATAGGCCTTTGGATGGATCACACATTGAGATTGACTGGGGGACAGATCACCTTTTGCCCAAGCTCTGGAATCTGCGACTGAATATTATCCAGGCATAGGACATTCAGCCACAAGAAAATAGTCGCTATGCAAAACTAGGTGAGAAGGCCAGCTGGGCTCTCAGTGTTTTAATACCTGAGTTTCCACCAACTAAAGCAATAGCCCATTTTGGAAGGAGGGTCTGGTTTTTGTTGTTGCAGATCCTTTCGAGGAGCATCTGGTATTGACTGTCGAAGATCGTGTAGGTCCATAAAAGGAGGAAGAAATTGGGCATGCTCGTATTTTCCTTAACATCGTCGAGAGGCACACATATCACATGTAGGTGAGCTCTCGCTGGATTAATCTTGAAAAAAAATAAGATCAAGGAGAAAATGGCGGCTATAGCAAATTCAAAGGAAGGATTCATCTTCACCTCTGCTTCAACGGGGGTTACCATGTTCTTGACAAGGTCGCATAACTCATCAACGTTGTCCACCCCACCACCAAGCAACTATGGAAAACAACAGTCGATTAAAATGGTGGCTATAGAAAATTCAAAGGAAAGATTCATCTTCGCCTCTGCTTCAATGGGGGTTACCATGTTCTTGACAAGGCCACACAACTCATCAACATTGTTCGCCCCACCGCCAAGCAACTCTGGAAAACAACAATCAATTTTCTTGAGGTGGGAATTCTTGGGGCCAATAATCTTGATCCAGGTGGATATCGGTGGCCACCCACCTTTTCCAACTGGCTCAAAACAGTTTTCTGGCAATTTTGGC
>JASDQU010500856.1:41849-58233 GCA_032191745.1 Picea mariana | reverse complement strand
ACTCCATATATAATATCATAATCATCAGAGTATGTGGATGGACGCAAGCGCCTCAAAAATTGACTAGTACCGAGTCATGGGGCTTATGCCCTCAAAAAATATATACAAGTAGTGCTCTCGGCACATGAAAAGTCTATACTAACTAAGGTTAGGTTCTGTGGGCCCTGTTGTAATGATCAACAGTGTTTGCCAAATGCTAAAACAGTCAGACCCACGTGCGTGGTGCCCCCACTACATGAGGCTACATAAATGGTGACAGATCCCCAATCTTTGCCATGGGGACTGTACAAATGAGCGAGGTAAAATTTCGCTCAACTCATCTCAAAACCATCTCATCCTCACTGGATGGAAGCTCTCCTGTTGTTGTTGGTCCCCCTGTGGCGGCGGGTGTGGGCCTTGGCCCAGGATGACGCATGTTCCTCGCATAATCCACAGGTCACACTGGTCCCACATCTGCACATAATAGAAACATATCTGTCAAATACTATGGTACAAAAAAATGATATATATAAAAAACAACATAAAAATTACATATGTTTCACAACAAAAAAAAACGATGCAAACATACCCATCTCTCCTCACTCCTTGCCAGGAGGTACTGGTATCTCAAGGTCTCTCAAGAAATCAATCCCAACATAAGTGTTGCACATCTTTTGTCACCTAAATGAGCAAAACAAAGGTGCTTACAAGATTAGTTGGGTTAGCTAAGCAAGACTGCAGTAAAGGAAAGGGTTAGAAGAATAAACATAAAATACTAAACTAAGAATTAAACTAGGAAAGGAAAAAATGATTAAACTATTGTGCATAAGGACATAAGAACAAGAAACAAACAAGACGCATGTCACCAATGGAAATGATTGTATTAGTGAAAATAAAACACCAAAGAGAAAGGGGACTTTGGGTCCCTTCTTCCTGCAAGGGAGGGCTCTTGGACCCCCAAGATTGAGCTCTTCTTACAACTTGAAAACTTGAAAGAAATGGTGAAAGAAACCCAAGCTAACCCACTCAAAAGGTGATGTGGATTGCCCAAATGGAATGGCGCTAGTATTTCCTTGATGACAAAAGAGGTTTCCCCAAGAGAATAGCAGCAGCATAACCTTGCAAATGAATTCCTTGAAAATGTAGTGCACCCATGGCTTTGATTTATAGCACAACTTTGAGGTATTGTGAAACTAGATTTTAGTGTGAAAAGGGGTTGTTTAGGGCACCTATAGGTCTTTGACTAGCCACCCAGCTGGATCCAGCCGAGATTTGGATGTCAAATCAACTTGGAAGATGAACCAGAAGTGGGTGGGAGGCCGACCAACATCATAAATGTGTCATTCTTAGGTGTGTGCGATGGCTTTTAGTGTCCACAGTCGCGCATCATGCGCATGTGCACTTTTCCTGCGTTTGTTTATGGCGCATGTGCACATGCGCCCTATGTAGTCATAGTACATCTTGATTTTATAACTGGTTGTATAGTTTTGGACCTTTTGGAAATTATTTTTTGGTAATTTTGGTCCATGGGTGGACTCATAGCTGTTTGAAGATGCTGGATTCCTGTAACCATTTGAGGATGAAATTTCATTTATAAGAGATGCCCCCGGATGGATGAGGTTAGGAGCATACGGATAGCCGAAATTCATCAATGTTTCTTCTACTGAGAGTACCATTGTAAGAAAGAGAAATAATGAGAGTGTCAAGAGTGACCCATTGGAGGGAGAGTGGAACCTATAGAACCCAACCTTTCTCAAGGTGCAAAAAATAAACTGTGTACAAACGAGGTGGGCATGCCCCATGCTCGTGTTAAGTAACTCAAAAATGTGTAATACAATAACTGAAGTTGTGTGTTGGTGGAGATGGTTGTAGCGCCCTTGGGGAAATGTTTGATAATAGAAAAGGAAAATTTTGATGGTGAACAATACTCTAAAAAAAGGCGAGGACACCTAAGGTATGTCGCTAGTTTGCAGGCATTGATGGCCTAACAAATTTCAGAGGTCTTCGGCAAATATAGAAACAACTGCAACAATCGCAAAGTAAGACCCACCACAACATGAGAAAGTGTTGTAGTCGAATGTGGTGGGGGCCAACGACATCAGAGAGCAATTGTGGTTCTCTCTGTGTCGTCCGATATGGCTCATGGTAAATGTAATGAGAGTCAAGATACTTTCACCCTGCTAGAAATGATATTGATGTTGACAGAAGGGGAGATGAAACTTCGAGAAGTAGAGGGCTTCATGAAATCCATTTGGACAAAATTAAGAACTGATGAGTAACATAAATGAAGTCCAGGAGTGGTGTGACTCAATACTATCCTTGGTAGGGGAGATATGCAAAGTGGTAGCAACTGTGAAACTGAATCTAGCATCAGGGGGACGACTAAACATGGGTTAAATTGTGCCAGGGGAGTCACAAAGTAGACAAACTCAGAGATCAAATGTATATGGACTATGGGATACTCGGGGTTGATGAATGATGTCAACAAAAGTAGAGGATAAGAAATGCCCCAAACAAGGGAGACATGGGTTTCATTTCCAGGAAAAGGTCACCAAGGGAGACGACAAAAAGATATGTAAATGTTGGAAACAAAGGCTTTTTACAAGTACCAAACGAATAAAAAATAATCTGGGATTAGTGTACAGATACAGAAACGGGTACCCCAGTATAAGATGGCTTGGTCGGATGATAGCGCAATTTACTTGGAAAATGAGTGGAGGGTTAGGGCCCCATAGGTGAGTTTTTGTATTTATGGCAATGCATGGGGGACAATCTACAGATGGGAAAACTGGCGGTGGATGAAATGGATGGTTAATGATACTATGGGGGTGCAATTAAAATAGAACCATGATGAAGTAACCTGGGAGTCCATTGGGAAAGCTAGAAAAATGAGGAGAAGGGGTAGGTGGTTGGTTCTTGACGATACGTAAGACTATCGTGACTCCCATCCTCAAAGGGTGAAAATGGCATTAGTGTCAAAGTTCCAAGGGGGACTATCAATGAGACAACTCATGTGGGTGAGAGTGATACCGGGTGACAGTACCGAAATGCAATGGGGGTAATAGTACTGCAGATCCGGACGTAGGGATCCTAAAGGTAAAGATCGGAGGGTGTAGTTGGAAAATGCATTGTGATAGTCAGAGGGAAAGACTACATGCTAGTGTCGATAATATATCTGAAGGGAGACTGTTGAGATATGATGAATAAGTGCCTGCACACATGAAAAATGAATACCCAATGTGAACAATATCTGAAGAGAAAGATCATAGAGTAGTTATTCAATAATGTAATCATGCGTACTTGAGCGTAATATGAGAAAACATGTTGCTCGGGGGCTAAGGATGGAAAGTGTCCCGGGGAATGGAATGGTGTAGTGGATGAGATGTTGATCCTATGGCTGAAGATGGATCGAAAAATGGACGTCCGGAGCTCCCGGAATGGAGTCTGGCAGTTTGGAAAAAAGGACTATATATAGTTGTAGGGCCCACATTGCCACCTCATTTGTACCTGATGTCAGAGTGATTGGACGATAGATATTTAGAGGAGATTTGGAGATTCCGGGAGAACGAGGTAGATGATTCAGGACTAGTGAGCTTCAAGTTAGTTGTCTTATCATCCTACATAAAATTAGGGTTTCTATTTTTGGGCAGGGCCTGTACGGAGGGCCATACAGGGGGTTTTGTGGGTGTGGGCCCCCTAGTGCATGGGTGATCGAGAAATATATGCGCATGGGTGCGCGCCTGTAATGCGGATATCCGCGTATGGGGGAACCTTAATGGGGGAAACATGTGCACATGGTATGTGCACCTGTAAGCTAAACAACTACGCATGTGTCCACAACTGTGTAGTGAATAGGCACGCTATGATGCACACCTGTATATGTGACAGGGGCGCATGAAGGAACCTCTGTATGGTCTATAGGTGCGCATGTGTGTGTGCCTATGGGATGAATAGGCGTACATGTGTGTGTGTCTTTGGGGTTAAACAGCCACGCATTGGAGGCAAAGATGACAGGTGCAAAACTTATATTTTTTGGAGATGTTAATGTGTTTATTTTTGAGATGGTTGATCGAGAACTGGATTATGTGATTCTAGGTGATCATTTGGACGATGNGTGTGTGTGTCTTTGGGGTTAAACAGCCATGCATTGGAGGCAAATATGACAGGTGCAAAACTTATATTTTTTGGAGATGTTAATGTGTTTATTTTTGAGATGGTTGATCGAGAACTGGATTATGTGATTCTAGGTGATCATTTGGACGATGCTGGTTCTCTGGAGAGAGAGAGAGGTTGGTCACATTTCAGGGAGGCTGTGACCAATGAGGAGTCGCTAGTTCGTGATACTTTGGTAGCTTGTGGGCTACTGAATTTATTTGAGTTCCCCTTGGTACGGGCCCAGGAGTAACTCTTGCAGTTCTTGATTCAGATGTGGAGTCTAGATCTGCATTGTTTTATGGTGCGGGGTGAGTAGTTGGCCTTCACTACAGTGGAGGATGTATATTTTTTGAATAGGCTCCCTTTTCGGGGAACGCCCTTACCGACGGAGCCTGTATTACCTGCGGATGGGCAGTTGGCTACCTTAGGCCGGAGGTAATATACGAGGGATGACTTTATGTCAGGCTCCATGGTGAGTATCGGGGATATGGATGCTCCAGTTCATCGTTGTGTGGCAGCGATGGTTGTGAGGGAATATGGGTCCCTCGCAAATCAGCGGATCAGTGGTGGTCAGCTGAGGATTATGGGGAGGGTACTAGCAAGAGAGCATTTTTCCTGGGGCTTGATGCTACATGCCAATATGGTAGGGCAGCTAAAAAGGTGTCAGGCTGTGGACTCAGGGGAGTTCACTTTTGGGTCCATCTTGGTTGCATGGTTTTTGGAGAGGGTGTTGATGCTGCACCCTAGAGTTTTATTGGGTGCACCTGGTGCACGAGAGTCACGATTGAAGCGATGGTCTAGGATCTTGATTCATCACGGTGGTGGGGAGGGTGGCCATTTTTTCATAGCTGAGGCTGCACAGGTGTGGTGAAAGATGTCGCAAATCATACTACAGTATCCATACTGTGCGGTGGACTTCTGGGATGATCCGGAGATGGTGTTACCTCCAGGAGAGGTGTTCGACCATCGAGGTATGATGTCATTTTTTTATCTTTTGATATTTATATAGTATAGCATGTGTATTATGTATAGATGGATGTTGATGCTATCCTTTGTTTGTTTGTATGTGATCACGGTGGTGGGGAGGGTGGCCATTTTTTCACAGCCGAGGCTGCACAGGTGTGGTGAAAGATGCCTCAAATCATACTACAGTATCCATACTGTGGGGTGGACTTCCGGGATGATCCAGAGATGGTGTTACCTCCAGGAGAGGTGTTCGACCGCCGAGGTATGATGTCATTTTTTGATGTTTTGATATTTATATAGTATAGCATGTGTATTATGTATAGATGGATGCTGATGCTATCCTTTGTTTGTTTGTATGTGTAGATGTGGGACCTCAAGAGCACGAGGTTGAGTTGGTTAGAGCGTCGACTCATTAGGGGCCAGTGAGACCTCTGCGAGGAGAGCCACAGGTAGGAGAGAGATGACGATGAGAGGTTGCCGAGGCGAGACCTGCTGGTGATGAGAGAGTGGCTAGGAGACATTGTTTTAATGACCCTGGTGCAGGTCCATCACATGCTTCTCTGGTCGAGGCTGGGGGAGAGTTTGAGGATATTCGTGGTAGCCTGGAGGTAGTGCTACAAGGAGTGCCTGAGGGCATGTGGTCATGTATCCAGGATGAAGGCATCCTAGAGTAATGTGTGGGGGTTCCGTTGATGTAGCAGACAATGGTTTGGAGAGTAGAAGTAGCAGGTGTTGCGATGACTGGGTGGCTACTACCAGGTCTAGAGGGACCGATAGCGGGTGGGGCACCACCTCCTGAGGGAGGGCCAGGTGGTGGTGCTCTAGAGGCACCATAAGTGTCTCTGTATGTATTTTTGTATGTTATATAGGCTAGTGAGCCCATTTGGTGTGGTGACACCAGTTTTGTACCGAGGTGGTTCACCAGCCTACAATTTTTGTACAGGATGTACTCTATTTTTTGTAAACATTTTGATGGTACATTTGACCGATATATATATATATATATATATATGGATATACATTTTGGGATCTTTGTGATGTTCACATGTCTGTGAGGATTTTTTAATGTTGTTTATGATGTCTAATCTATATGTTGTGATAGAGTTCTGATGGTTTATGTGTGTGTAAAGGTGTCTTGATGTGATATATGCCAATCTAGTACAATGTTAGCCATGTTATCTGTGATTTGATTAAATTGTCTTGGAATATGTGTAAATGTAATGAAATCAAAATGTCGAGATAAAAGTCTAACTTAAAGGTATTTTCGAAAGAGGCAAGGATCACGGACACGGTACACATTATTGAGTTGGAGGACGACCAGTTGGGAATCGAGTAGGATGCTAAGGTGATGAATACGATGATGGCTAGCATCAACGAGGAGACCAATGACGATAGTGTACTCAGCTTTGTTGTTGGTTGTTGATCCCAAACATATGTCGTTGGAGTGGAGCAGTTCATGTGAGGGGGAATAGAGGGCCCAAGCAGCCGAATTGAAATTTTGTGTCCAACGGCTGGTGTCATCGACGTAACCGATGTGGTAGGTCGATGGAGGAGGCATCTTTCAATAACACAAATGATAGTTTAGACATGAGGTATGGAAAAAAGACTAAAAACACTACGAAAGAAATAACCTAGTGTAGAATGGCTACGCTCAGGCGTAAAATTTCTTTAAGTATAACTTGTTCACGGGTTCTTTGAGAGAGAGGCCCCCGGGGGAAGTCAGGATGTATATGCCTTTAGTGAGGCAATGTTGGATAATGTAAGGGCCATGTCATAGTGACTCAAATTTTCCATGGCCGATGATATCGTGAGAGATATCGTAAGCAAGGACGAGGTCGCCTTCATGAAATGAGCAAAGGTTGACATGATGATCAAAGGTGGCTTTTGACCATTTTTTGGCTACCTCATTGTTCTGTAATGAATATCGACGATCTTCATCCAGGGACTCTAAGTTCAGCAAACGCTGCTCCATTGGAGAAGTGTCAGGTAATAGCTCAATCACGGTGCATAAGGCAGGAATTTCGCACTCGATAGGAAGAGTGGCCTCAACCCCATGGACTAGATGAAATGGTGTGAAACCAGTGGCAGTTTTTACAGTCATACAGTAAGCCCATAGTGTGGAAAATAACATATGATGCCAATTGGTCTTATGTTTGTTAATCATGCACTACAACATGGTCTTGAGGACCTTGTTAACTACTTCTACATGTCCTTTGGACTGAGGGTATTATGGTAAGTCAAACTCGTGCGAGAATCCTAACCTTGATGAGAGTTAGACGAAAATCTCATTCTCAAAATGTTTCTCGTGATCAGAGACTAGTTGGAGTGGTACTTGAAAGTGGGATATGACGTGGTTAAAGAAAAAATGTGTTGCGGTGTTAGCAGTGTTGTTGAAGGTAGGCATGGCTTCAGCCCACTTTGTGAAGTAATTGACTGCGATGACGATGTATTTGTGTCCATTGCTGGATGGAGGGTTGCAATTCATGAAGTCGATTCCCCATTTACAAAAGGGGCCTGTAGTAATGACTGGATGTATAAGAGAAGGTGGTGCTCATGCTTTGTTGGCATAAAGCTGCCATTTATCACATCTCTTCATAGCATGAATGCAATCATGAAGTAATGTAGGCCAAAAGTAACCTGTGCGGATGATTTTCTAAGCGGTGGACATCCGCAAGCGCCGCTGTGGCAGCCATCCAAGACTCTATCGGCCTCATCAATAGTCAAGCATCGACGGAGTATGGTGTCAACCCCTCGTCGATATAAGATATCTTCGATGAGGAGATAGCGGGGGGTCTAATGTTGAATACGTCGACGATCATCTCGTGAGAGGTGGTTACCGAAATTTTGGGTTCAGAGGTAGACGAGGAGGTTGTTGTACCAAGGATCATCCGAAGTGATGTAAAAGAGATGTTCATAGGGGAAGTCAGTATTGACGGGGTGAACTGGTAGTATTGGAGGGGAAGTCTATGAAAATTTCAGCGAGGATGAAATCTTTCTTGCTCTTGGGTTTTGAAAATTCGAGATCGTACTCCTGAAGGATAACGATCCATCGGGCAAATTTACCATTAATTTTCCCGACGACTGAGCAAGTATTGCATGGGGTTGGAATCTGCTATGACTTTAGTTGTGCGAAGAAGAATGTAATGGCACAGATTTTGGACCGTGAGGTAGACTGCAAGGGCTATTTTCTCTTCATGATTGTATTTCAAAGGTGGCCCTGAGAGTTTTTTACTAATGTAGTAAATGACATGCTCACGATCATCATCTCCTATTTGAACGAGAACTCCTGCTACTAAGACGGTTGAGGCTGATATGTAGAGGATATAGTCATGATTATAGTCAGGTGAACTAATTAAAGGGGCATTGGAGAGTGCCATTTTAATATCGGCGAAATCATTTTGGGCATGTTCATCCCAGTGGAATGGGATCTTGTGGCGTAGTAAGAAAAGGAAACGGTTTGCTCGAGTGGCATAGTTTGGGACAAATCGTTGTAATAAAATAGCTCTTTCTTGTATGCTCTGGAGTTGGAGTAAATTCCGAGGGGGTGGAATTTTTGTGATGGCCTAGACTTTGAGGGGATCCACGGTAATACCACTTTGGGAAACAATGAACTCGAGGAGGCACCCGATAGTGATGCAGAACACGCACTTGAGGGGGTTCAAGCAGATGTTGTACTGATGACACCTTTGGAAGATGATTCGTAAATCATCAAGATGTTGAGTTCATTTTTTGGATCGATTTGTGAGGTCGTCCAGGTATGATAGGATGATATGAGCCAGATCATGAAAAATGTATGTCATAGCCCATTAGAAAGTTGCACCAGCATTCTTTAGGCCAAAAGGCATGACACGATATGAAAAAGTACCCCAAGGGGTGGTAAATGCGGTCTTGTATTGATCAACTAGATGGATTTGGATTTGGTTATAGCAAGAGAAACCATCCATGAAGGATAAATCCTTGTGGCCTGTGTAGTCATCAATAATTTGATCGATGAAAGGTGTTGGAAAGATGTCTTTGGGACAGGCATGATTGAGATCGCGAAAGTCCATGCATACATGGATGGTGCCCTATTTTTGGTTAACGAGGATAGGGTTGGAGACCCGTGAGGTATAGGCAATGGGGTAGATGAACCCAGAAGCGCGTAATTTGTCAATCTCGTCATTGATAGCCACTGCTTTAGATGGATGTAGTAGTCATTGTTTTTGGAGAACCGGTGTGATATCAGGTCAGATGTCTATGTGATGTTCGACAATAGAGGGATCAAGGCCAGGCATCTTTGTGTATGACCAAGCAAAAATATCCTAGTATTCTTGGAAGAGAGCTTTGTAGGTGGCAATTTCTTCAGGAGTGCATGCGGCACCAATGGTGATTTCCTTGATGACTCCATTTATTATGGAAATATCGATTTTGATGGTAGGGGAAATGTTGGCCATATTGCCTTCTTCAAAAGCATCAGGGACAAGGATAGGGTTGTTGAACTAGTTGATATGACTTGATGGGATAAAATCCTTGGTTTCAACTGCATATATGGGGTGTTGGTTAGGAGGCGTGAAGGATTCCCGTGAAAGGAAGAGCACTCTGTGGTGTAGTGCATTCCATGGGTATTCAGGGGTGGTTAATTCCTCGAGTATATCCTCGTCACAGTGGAATTGTCGGGAATACAAGGGATATAAAAGAGTGATATCAGTGACTGTAACCATGTGGTTGTATTCTGGTGATGAAGAAGTAGGGGGAATGAGGCAATGAGAGTGTGATGGTTCACTCGACATAAACCAAATATCGAGATACTGAGGGTTATAAATGGTAGCTGGGTGTAAAATTTTCATGGGGAAATGAACGAGGGAATTGGGGGGATTTAGGGGTAAATACTCATATAAGTCATCCAAGAACCTTGGAGGAGTAGGGAGTGTTTCTGGCTCAGGAGAAATAATACGAAGAATCTCTGGTGATGGAGTAGGGTTAATCATCGATTCTGTAGGGGGTGCAAGAGTTTGAATCAAGGTTATTTGGCGTTGCCTGTATTCAATGATCATAGGACATTGATATGTGAAATGATCTAAGGATTCATAGAGAGAGAAAGGGCATCTTATACGTTCATTGACTGAAGTCGTGACATAATGGATGTCAGTGATGTTTGGTGAGGATGATGTAGATGGAATGGGTTCTTGATGGAAGCTCTGGCGTACTACTATTAATGTTTGTCAGAATTGAGGTAGCATTGTGCAATGGTGTGTATAATGGCCATATTTTGAACATATGGCACGAGCAAATTTGGTTCATAGTCCTTTTCTACTTATGTTAGGGGAGGTAGTGGCAGTACTTGATGAAGTGACAAACGGTGATGGTGTTTGATTGAGTTGAATTAGGTTGCATAACTTGGGTAGAGATGGGCATTTTCTAGTTGGATGTCCATCTTTCTCACATAGTGCATAAGAAGGTTGGACACGTGGGGGTACAGGACCGGTGGGCTCTCTCTTTTTATGTTTTCCCCCAGCTGTAGCAGTGGTGGTAGAGAGTGGGGATGCTGGTGGTGCTATGGGAGTAGGTACTAGAATATGCATCAGAATTCCTTTGGTTTGAGGAGGGAGGGATGGTTGAGGGACCATGGTGGGTGGATTTAGATACCATACTGGAATTGCCAGCACCATATTGGGAAGGGTAAGCATTGTGGCTACTTGGAAATCTTGTACGCCTAGTGGAGGGAAAAAGAAGGGGATTTGAGTAATGGCTTGGGGAACTGTCTCCCAAACTGGGATATGGCCTTAGGGTGAGGTGAAATCATGAACTAGTGGAGTCGACGAGTTCGCAGGAGATTCTTGAGGGAGGAGCTCTGCAACTAGTGAGACGTTAGATATAAGAGAAGCCTCACTAGGAGTAAGGGTATCATTAATGTCAGTTCCTTTGGACAAGATGACACATACCTGATTGGAAGGATGAATGAGTAGTGGTGCACCATGGTAAGTTCCTAATAAGGATGGGTCTTTGAAAATTATGGGCCCCATCACAATGAGTGGGTATGCCTCAAGATTAGTATGGACGAAAGGGAGAATGTTATTGATGTTGGCAGAAGGGTTAGGCTCATAATGTGAAACTTGACCAATGGTAATGATCTTCCCGAATAGTGGTGTATCTAGATGACATCCTCATCTACAGCAAGACTTGGGTGGAACACTTGCAGCATATTCAGTAGGTTCTGCACACCCTATGACAGCACAAGCTATATGCAAACTTGGAAAAATGCTCCTTCATCATGGACAGGTCCCACTACTTAGGCTACATCATTGATCCAGGTGTACGTGTGGATCCAGCCAAGATCCAAGTCATATGTGACTGGCCAACCCCAACCACACTCTCTGAGCCTCAGAGCTTTTTGGGCCTCGCCAATCTCTATCGCAGGTTTGTGTTGGGATTCTCTCATATCGCATGGGCCTTCAACCAAGTAACCAGGGGTGGCGGTAAGAAAAACTTTGTGTGGGGCCTATCCAAACAACAAGCCTTCTATGACTTGAAGAAGCGCTTGTGCTCATCCCTGACACTTTAATTACCATAACACTAGCATCCCTTTGATATTGAAATAGATGCATCAGACTATGTTGTGGGCGTTGTTCTCACTCAACATGGACACCCTGTGGCATATCATAGTGAGACCCTATCAGATGTTGTTCGTAAGTACCCTACTTACGACAAAGAAATGTACTCCATTGTCCAAGCCTTCCGCCAGTGGAGACATTCCATTCTGGGGAAGGAGACAAACATCCACACTGATCACAAGCCAATGTACTTCATGCATACCCAAGGAACATTGCAGAATCACCGCCATCAGAAGTGGGCCACATACTTACAGCAATTCCACCTCAACATCAAGTATAAAATAGGAACTACAAACCAAGATGTCGATTTCCTCAACCGACCTCTAGTCATGGCACTCACCATGGTTCTAGACTCTTGCAGCATGAGACCTCTGGATGGCCCTACCTCTATGAGGCAGACCCTCACTTCTCCACCACCTACCAAATGTTGGGAGAAAACTTAGTGGTCATTGATTTTCATCTTCAGGATAGGTTGTTGTGTCATCTGGGCCATCTCTATGTTCCATCACGCGAGTAAGAGAATGTGATCTAGGAAGCTCACTACAATCGAGTGCTAGGACACTTTGGCATCGAAAAGACAGTGGTAGTGCCGCAAAAACATTTCTATTGGTTGAAACTTCAACAGGATGTCGTATAGTATATCAAGTCCTGCACCGCCTGTGCTATTTTCAAACTGACCACTAAGAAACAGGGCTTGTGCACCCCTCTTCCTACCCCTAACAAGCCATGGGAATCCATCTCCATGGACTACATTTCAGTCCTCCTATCCACCAAGAGGGCCAATGACTGTGTTTTTGTGTTTGCTGATCACTTTTCCAAGATGGCGATTTTGGTCACCTGCAAGAAGAGCATCATTGTAGAGGCCACTATCAAGCTCTTCTTTGAACATGAATGGGTACACTTTGGGATCCCAAAAACCATTGTCTCAAATCAAGATAGTCGGTTGGTCAACACATTTTGGTCGCGCCTCTGGTCACTATTGGATACCAAGCTCACCAAATCCATTGCATTCCACCCCCAAACAGATGGCCAAACTGAGATCATCAATTGGATGATCGTACATACACTATGTATGTAAAATTCCAATAACCCCCACACATGGGATGAGAGTCTTCCCTATGTCCAACATAGCTAAAACCGAGCCCTGCATAGCTCAACTGGCCACAACCCCTTTTAGGTGGGGTTGGGATTCTAGCCATTGGGACCCATGGATAATGCACTACCCCTGGCGAACACCTCAGTCGACTCATCTCCTGCTCCACTAGAAGCTGACAAAACCACCCAGTTCATTGAGAGGATCCACAACATCCACCAATAGGTTCAAGATATTTTACAGAATTCCAATGCCAAGTACAAGCAGTGCCATGATCAACACTAGGTGCCACATAAGTTTCAGGTGGGCGACAAAGTTTGGTTGCACTTGTAGAAAGAACACCTTATAAGGCCCCATGGGAAGCTTCACTCACTCCAGTATGGGCCATACACAATCACCAAGGATGTGGATGAAAATTCTTTTGCGCTCAACATTCCCCCTTTCCTTGTCCTACACCTAGTCTTCAACATGGCTCTCCTTCGGCCATGTTTCCCACCATTATTGGACACCTCAGAGATAGCAGAGAAATTGACACCAATAGAACTCAACCCTGACTTCATTCAACATGCATCCAGTGATCAGATTGTGGACACACAGATCAAGGTAACCCAACAGCAAAGGATCCAGCTTTATCGAGTTGTCAAAGCAGGGCATCTCCTGCACCAAGGCAAGTGGATCACCCGAGGCCAAATTCAGCACAAATTTCCTCATATGATGGGGGAACTCAACGCAATGGAGACAATTGCTTGATAAGGGGGGAGGATTGATCCATATGGATGTCGGTGGCCTCCCACCTATTCCAACTAGTTCATTTTGGCATTTTTCCAGTTTTGCAATTTTTTTCCTAGTTTTTAGGTCCCTGATTTGCAGGGCCATTTTGAGGCCCTAAACAACGTTTTTAGAGATCGCCACGGTAAAAAAATCCCTTTACTAGTTCAGATCAAAATGTGTATTTCTCAAATAGACCTTTCCAATGGGCTATCGTGCACCTAAAACAGATATCGTATGCAAACGCTACGACCCCGAGAAGTTGACCGACGAACTTACCTAAATGGGGCCCACATGACTTTTGGGGCTTCATCTCCTAGGGTTAGGTTTTTGGATGTCTAGGGTTTTTGACATTCTTGTTTATTGTGAAAAGGCATTCAGAGCCTCATTGTAATCATCTTCTTGTGAATGAGCACAGCCGTCACATATCTTCTCAGAGATAAGCCGCCACCATTCCAGCAAGCTTGTTTTCCACTGCATTTTACACTTTCAACTTATTTCCTTATTGAATAGAAAACCATTTTTACTGTATCTTTGTTATTCTGTGTTAAGCATATTTTAATAATTTGTATTCATTTGGTTCTGCTCACAAAATATAGATCAGTGGTATCAGAGAGGTCTGCTCCTTTTCGTCTAAATGCATGTCCACAATGAGGTCAAGGTACAAAGAATTGGGTCTCGAGCTTGTTTCTCTTGAGGACAAAATCTCTCGCACGACCAAATGACCTCTCATGGTAGGAGAAAATAAATATGATAGGACAGGATATCCTTTCAAAATGTTGCGTGAGGAATTCCTCACACAACAGAGGAATGAAATGATGGATAGTTTCTTGCAAAGCCTTTGGCAGTTACCAACAAGCGACACGTCTTCCTCGAGCGGAGGCCCTGCTCCCTTCAAGGTAAAATTCAACTTCGATATTCCTATATTTGAAGTTCAGATAGAAAATAATGTTGTAGACAAGTGGTTGAATCTACTAGAAGGGTATTTTTTTGTCCATAACCTTTCAAATAGAGAAAAAATTACTTTTGTTCTACTCAACGTCGTTCCCCATGTCAAAGATTGGTGGGAAACTTTCTATGAGAAAAAGGAAACAGAGGAACCCACATTATTTACAGTCAAGGCCACCTGGGATTCCTTCAAGGATGATATTAAGGAAAAATACTACCCTGTTGGAAGCTATGATGACTTGTATACTGAATAGACCACACTGAAGCAAGAAAGAGACCAAGCAGTGCTAGGTTTCAGAAATATCTTCCATACCCTACACACCAAGATGGGTATCAAAGATTTAGAGCAACATTTGGTTCTCAAGTACTATGTTGCTCTGCATAGATACATCTAGAAAAAAATAGAATTTATGGACATCTCGTCCTTGGGCACAGCCTATCGATATGCCATCAAAATCGAGCAGAAGCTCAAACAAAAGACATGACAATTTGGGCCCGGGAACCCCTCGCAGCAAAAACCAGGAAAGGGCGACCCCAACCTACAGAACAAAAGAAAAATAAAAGATGGACAGTATCAGGAAAACCAGTCCAAGCCACAAGAAAATAAGGACACCGGAAAGACAAAGAAGGATACCAGGAAGTGGTGCGACTTCCATAACAGCCCTTGGCATAACACTATTGATTTCCGCTCAAAGTAGTCGTTGGTGGCCAAAATGAAAGTGTATGAATCAGATGTGGGTTTTGACTCTGAGTCAGAACTATAAATGGGAAGATGGATCATTGAAACGGAGCCCAGTGCCACTATAGCTACCACCAAGCTCCAGCCTAATAAACCAGACATGCCAGAAGAAGACGAGTGCCTTTTCCATTCGCAGATGTGGGTAAAAGGCACCCTGTTTCACTTCATCGTTGATAGAGGTAGCCAAAAGAACCTCATTTTTGCAAAGGTCATCAAGCGGCTGGACCTACCAACATTGCCTCACCCACAACCCTACACCATTGGCTGGCTCTAACAGGGAAGCGATCTCTGCGTCAACCAACAGTGTTGATTGTTGTATGGCATCAAGACCTTCAAATATGANTTCCTTATTGAACTGAAAACCAGTTTTACTGTATCTTTGTTATTCTGTGTTAAGCATATTTTAATAATCTGTATTCATTTGGTTCTGCTCACAAAATATAGATCAGTGGTATCAGAGAGGTTTTCTCCTTTTCGAAAGAATTGGGTCTCGAGCTTGTTTCTCTTGAGGACAAAATCTCTCGCACGACCAAATGACCTCTCATGGTAGGAGAAAATAAATATGATATGACAGGATATCATTTCAAAATGTTGCGTGAGGAAGCCCTCACACAACAGAGGAATGAAATGATGGATAGTTTCTTGCAAAGCCTTTGGCGGTTACCAACAAGCGACACATCTTCCTCGAGCGGAGGCCTTGCTCCCTTCAAGGTAAAAATCAACTTCGATATTCCTATATTTGAAGTTCAGATAGACAATGATGTTGTAGACAAGTGGTTGAATCTACTAGAAGGGTACTTTTTTGTCCATAACCTTTCAAATAGAGAAAAAATTACTTTTTTTCTACTCAAAGTCGTTCCCCATGTCAAAGATTGGTGGGAAACTTTCTATGAGAAAAAGGAAACAGAGGAACCCACATTATTTATAGTCAAGGCCACCTAGGATTCCTTCAAGGATGATATTAAGGAACAATACTACCCTGTTGGAAGCTATGATGACTTGTATACTGAATAGACCACACTGAAGCAAGAAAGAGACCAAGCAGTGCTAGGTTTCAGAAATATCTTCCATACCCTACACACCAAGATGGGTATCAAAGATTTAGAGAAACATTTGGTTCTCAAGTACTGCGGTGCTCTGCATAGA
>JASDQU010500855.1:16599-33474 GCA_032191745.1 Picea mariana | reverse complement strand
ATTGCTCCACTATCCTATTTTTCTAATGGGAATTTTGAATGTTTTCCTTTATCCTCATGCGACTTATCCCATTTGAGGACTAGATATCCAACTTGGAAATATTTGGCACCAACAAATTTCTTATCAAACCAATGCTTAACGGTTTGTTGATAAGTTTTGAACTTGTGTTTTTCCTTGAAATGATATTCTTCTAAGTTCAACAAGGTATCAATTCGTCATTGGATGACAAAACATTCTTTCCCATGAGATTGTTGGGTGAGTTGTAGGGAAGGAAGGTAGATGTTCGAAGGTAAAATAGATTCTTTCTCATAGAAAAGAAAATACAGAGAAGTCCCTATAGAGGCCTTATGGGTAACATGATTGAACTAGAGGGAATTGGTTAGATATTATGCCAGTTTCTCTCGTGATCAACCACAATTCACTTACGATTCAGAACAGGTTCTTGTTTGTGGATTTATTGAATCCATTGCTCTGAGGGTAATAGTTGGATTTATTGAATCCATTTTCTTCAAGTAATCCCCTTCTTTGAAGAAAATTTAGACAATTTCAATGATGAAGAGTGCGTTTCATTATTGAACACAAGGGAGTTAGGCATCCCAAACATTGTAAGAATATGTTGTTCAAGGAAATTCATTACCATTTCATCATTCACCTTGGTTAACAATATTTCTTTAGTCCAACACATAAAGTAGTTAGTAGCAGTTAAGATATACATGGGTTTTCTTGGATGAATGGGGATTGATATCACTAATTATGTCCAACCCCCATTGTTTGAAGGGTTCTTCAACAAAAAATAGTTGAAACAGAACAATTGCCTTATACTCTCTCCCTGCAAATTTTTTGCATGCTTCGCAACTTCATGAATATGCATGAGCATGCTTGAACATTGTAGGACAATAGTATACAGCTCTCAATATCTTGTGAGCTATTGTATCTCTTGAAAAATGGCCTCCTTCAGGTCCCTTGTGCATATATTTAAGGACTCTATCAACATATTAGTTTTCAAGGCATCAAACTAGTACTCCATCATAGTTTTTTCGAAACAAGACACCATGCAACAACTGATATTGTAACGATTTCAGTCTAAGTGCTCTTTTATGCTTGGCATTGAGGTCTTCTGGTGTCATTTCGTGATGAAGATAATACTTGAGGTCATTATAATACGAGTCTTCAATAGATGGAATGTAAGGAACTTTTTTTATGTACATAGTTGTCTCACGTTTCCATCCGTACTCTTCTCAATTTTCATCATCCATATCTTGTGTCACCAATTTGCAAAGGCCTTGACCTTTAACAATGTTGGATGGTTTAAATTCCATGTCATATTCTTGTAGGGTTGTCATACAATTACCTCATATCTCTCCCAACTCCCTTTGAATGAAGACAGATCTAACCTCTGGATGAGGGGCAGTGACTGTAGTGTGATTCTTCAAAATGTAAGGTTTGAACTGTTTGATTGCTTTGTGGAAAATAAAATCTTTCTTGTATATTGAGGTTATTTCAGTTCGAAACCTTGTTATCTAGTGCTCATGAAGGTGACAAGATATTCATTTCCTTGTTCATCCTTCTGTGTGAGCACTATTGCAAGGGAATGATTAGGTGCAAAGGTGTACAACAATAAGTCCTTAGTGAAATTTGGACTTCATAGAGATGGTGCAATGGCTATACTGGATTGAATATTTTCAAAAGCCTCTTTCTCAATGGATGTACATTTGAACTAAACATATTTCTTAATCATATGTTGAAGCAATTTAGCGATTTCAGTGAAGTCTGGAATGAATCTTCTTACAAAGTTGATATTGCCGAGAAAAGATTGCATTGACTTCTTATTATGCGGTGGAGGGATTTTCCTAATAGCTTCTGTTCTTTCTTGGTCCAGTGAAATTCCATATTTGGAAATCACATGCCCTAATAGTATACCTTCTGAAACAATGAAAATGGTCTTATTGGGATTCAATGAGATCCTGATGCAGGAGCATCGCTGTTGTTCGCGTGGAGCAAGACCCATCAACATCTAGGAATTTGTACGAGAGATCAACGATGGAAGTTAAAACATACATTTTGAAGGCACCTTAACTTAGTGCCGAAATTAATCCCTTGAGGCACGCTTGAAATCAGACCAGGAAATTTTGGAAGCACACTTGGAGCGAAGTGGGAGTTTCCACTACGGCTATGGAATGCGACTGATCTAGATAATCGTTAGGATAGTCTTAGAGTAGACACGTAGTTAGGGGGACCCTAAGAACCCTCTGAGTTAAAAAGATGATTTGTAAGCCCAAATGAGGCTAGTTGGTTGGTAGCTGCATACGGCTGTAAGATGATCTCAATTAGCTGCAAGTAAAAGCCAGTTCATAGGAGAATTATGGGTTTTTTCAGTTTTTAGTTTTTGATTTACAGTTGTAACCATTTTTCACTTATGAATAGAATAGAGGAAAATTGATCCAAGGTGTGGTGTGGATAATGTTAGTAATTATCTATTGTTATGCTTTCATGAGTGAATGAGTGATTTCCATTGTGAGTGGATGGAACTGTGGATGTTAAGATAAGTTTCAATTTTCTCTCTTCTGTTGAAGTAATGCAAGGTGTGCATACAGAACGAAAGGAGTGTGTTGGTAGAACCAGTTTCAGTTACAAAGCTCAAAAGAGGCGATACGAAACTTCCACTTTGCAAGGAGTGCAAAGAGACTGGTACAAGGCATGCACAGTCATCTGCGAGAACTTAAACTCTTGCATAAATATCTAAAGTGAGGAGCGCACAGAGCCGAGGTTCGATTGAGTGTCGAAGGGGAAAAGGTTAAAAACCTTTGAGCACTTAGAAATATTCTAAGTTTGAGGAAAAAATAAGAGAGAAGGAGGAGAGGATTCAGCCGTTTGATTTGAACACCGAAGAATTGGAACCGTCCATCAGGAAGGATGAGTGGCGAATGATTAGCGTTTCATTGACTCGTACTCTGGAGGAGTCAAGGGAGCAGAGCACCAAGGATTAAGGAAACCGGAACCCGAGACTGAATCTGAGTCGTTGGGTTCAAGGGAGATCTAGACCATTGGCGTCCAGGGTGAAATATCGACATTTTGGGGATCGGGAGACTCGAGGTGACAAACCTCTCGATTTCACGAAACACGAAGTCGCGAAACGCGAAACGCCTACTTGATCGTAGTCGTTGATTAAGGGAAGATCTAGGCCATATATCTTGAGTCATCGTGATTTTGGTTTTTGGGGAAATAGAGGTAGCATTCCTCCTAGAGTCACAAGACGCGAATTCGCGAAATGCGAAACGCCGACTTGATCGCAGTCGTTGATCAAGGGCTGATCTGGGTCGTAGATATCAGGTCATCGTGATTTTGATTTTCGGGGAAATAGAGGTAGCAGCCCTCCCAGAGTCACGAGACAGCAAGTCGTGAAACATGAAATGCCAACTTGATCGCAGCCATTGATCAAGGGCAGATCTGGGTCATAGATCTCGAGTCATCATGATTTCGATTGTCGGAGAAATAGAGGTAGTAGTCCTCCCAGAGTCGCGAGATGTGAAGTCGTGACGTGATTTCCATTTGAAGTGCGTGGTCATAGCTGAGGGCACAAGGGAGAAAGGTCTTAGCAGGAAGGAGCTAGCCCCTGTTTGGCATTGAGACCTGAACAACACCTAGGGGAAGGCCCGTGGGTCTCATACGAAGGAAGCCATTGGAGAAAGAACCTATGTAAGTGAGTTTTGGGTCTAGCAGAGGCCCGAAGAGTCAATAGGACCTGAATTCTTGACCGATCCTAGACCGAGAGGTCATGCAGCCCTTAGGAGGGGAGGGGGTTTGGGTCAAGTGGTATCAGAGCGAGTTTCTTTTTGTAGACAGTGGGTAGAAGAGGAGGAGATAGTTTGATACCATCAAGGGATATCAGAGGCTGAATTTTTTCTTGCAGAAAGCAGACATAGGAGACAAAATAACTCGGAGTTGTACTCTTTTTGTGACATACAGTCGACACAATACCATTGAGGAGATGGGGAGAGCAACCTTTAGCCAATCAAGTTGTAGAAAGGGAGATGAGAGAACTTTGTGCAAGGTTAGAAGTGATGGAGGCAACATAAAGGAGATAACCTGACACTAAATATGTCGGTGATGCAGAGAGCGAGCAAGATGTTGGAGAGAATGTCGTCGAAGAAGCTGCAGGAGAGGAGGTTTTCAAGGAATGCCTGCTAAGAGTAGTTTCCAGGTTGGGAGGAAGAGCCAAGATGGAGATTTCGATGTATGAAGGAAATTTGGATGTTGAAGAATTGTTGGATTAGATAAGATCCACCGACAAACACTTCGACTATGAAGATATAGATGAAGAGAGAAAGGTAAAGGAAGTTATCATCAGACTAAAGGGACATGAAGCACTGTGGTGGAATGAACTACAGGTTGAGAGGAGAAGCAAAGGAAAGAAGAAGATAAAGAGTTGGGATAGAATGGTAGCCAAGATGAAGGCTAAGTTCATGCCCAAGGATTATCAGATCAATCTGTTCAGGAAGATGCAGAACCTGAGACAAAAAGGGATGACAGTTAAAGAGTATACAGAGGAGTTCTATAAGCTGAACATCAGAACTGGGAAAATGGAGAGAGACAAAGAAAAAGTAGCTCGGTATATAAATGGCCTAAGATATGAAATCCAGGATGATATCAGTATGATATCAGTAAGGACAGTAGAGGACAATTATCAGTTTGCATTGAAGGCAGAGGAAAAGTTGGCCAGAAAGCAAAGCCAGCGGCGAAGAGTAAAATCTCGGTCCCAAATAGAGGTAAGGGGTTTAACCATGATAGAACACATCAGTCTAAGGATGAGGCTAAGAAACCACACAGTCACTCGGAAAGAGGAGGAAGTTCCTGAGAAAGACAAGGTGATGGAAGAAATTCTTCCAGAGGAAGAGGAAGAAGAGGAGGAGGAGACGTAAGATGTTATGCCTGTGGAAAAATAGGACACATGTCTTGGGAATGCCCCAAGAAAAAGAAAGTAGGATAAGCTCACATTTTAGAAGCACAACGAGGAGATGTTGAAGCAGAAGGAGCAGATGATGGAAGATCCCTTGTGTTGAGGAAGGTTCTCTTAAAACTAGAAGCAGATGTTGAGAAACCAGTGTAGAGGAACAGTCTCTTCAGAACAACTTGCAAGACTAAAGAAAGAGTATGCAAGGTGATAATTGACAGTGGGAGAACTGATAACCTAGTATCCATAGAGATGGTGGAGAAATTGGAGCTGGAGAGAACTGCACATCTGAGGCCATACAAATTCTCATAGTTGCAGAAAGGACTCTAGGTAACAGTTACTAAACAATGCTTGGTTAATTTTAAGATAGGAGGAAATAGACATGAAATTCTATGTGATGTAATTCCCGTGGATGTATGCCATATTTTTTGGGGGAGATCATGGCAGTTTGACAAGAGTGTCATTCATGATGGAAGAAAAAATACATACACATTGGAGAAGAGTGGTAGAACACACATGGTGTTGCCAATAGAGGAGAAGAAAGTGAAAGGGAATCCAACACAAGCATACTTCTCATGAGTGGGAAGGAAATCCTGAAAGAAGTCAAGGAGGAATAGGAGATGCAGTTCACTATGGTGAGGAAACCTAGAGTTTTCGTTACAAGAACATTGATGGATGAGTTGCCTGAAGAAGTTCAGGAATTGATGGAAAATTTCGCTGACATAGTGGTGGATGATCTGCCTAACTCATTGCCACCCATCAAAAGTATCAATCACCATATTGACTTGATACTAGGAGCAATCCTTCCAAACAAATAAGCATACAAATTGACACCTCGAGAGAATGAGGAGGTGAAGAACCAAGTCCATGAATTGCTAGACAAGGGTTTGGTCAAAGAGAGCTTGAGTCCATGTGTAGTACAAAATGTGTTGAGTCCAAAGAAGGATGGAGGATGGATAATGTGTACCGACTGAAGAGCCATTAACAAGATCACCATCAAGTATAGATTTCCTTTGCTAAGAATGGATGATTTAATGGACTTCTTAAGTGGAGCAAATTTATTTTCTAAGATAGATTTGAAAAGTGGATATCACCAAATTAGGATGAGGGAAGGTGATGAGTGGAAAACAACCTTTAAGACAAATGAAGGTTTGTATGAGTGGCTTGTTATGCCATTTGTCTTGACAAATGCCCTGAGTACTTTTGTGAGGCCGATGAATGAAATATTGAAATATTTCATTGACAAGTTTGTGGTTGTGTACCTAGACTATATACTGGTCTTTAGCAGGACTAAAGAGGAGCATTTGAGGCACCTGAATTTAGTGATGAGGAGGCTACTACAGGAGAAGTTGCTGATAAATCTGAAGAAGTCCTCTTTTATGAAGAAAAAAATCATTTATTCGAGTTTTGTGATATCTTCAAATGAACTGAAGATGGATCCAGAGAAGGTGAAAGCAATCAAAGAATGGTCATCACCAAGGAGCATGTTTGAGGTAAGGAGCTTCCATGGGTTAGCAAGTTTCTATAGGAAGTTCATTAGAGACTTCAGTGGAATTTGTGCGCCAATGATGGATACAGTGAAGAAGAGGAACAAGTCTTTTAAATGGATAGAGCAGGCCAAAAAGATCTTTAGTATATTGAAGGAGAAAATAACAGAACGACCAATCTTGGTCTTGCCGAATTTCGAAAAGATATTTTAGGTGAGATGTGACACAAGTGGGGTCGCAATAGGAGAACTTTTAAGTCAGGATAATAGACCTGTTGCATATTTCAGTGAGAATCTGAATGAGACTAGGAGAAAATACTCCAGATATGAAAAGGATTTTTATGCCATAATTCAAGCCTTGAAGAAATAGAGACATTATCTTGTCCCACAAGAATTTTTCTTGTATAACGATAACTAGGCTTTACAATTCATAACCAAACAAGAAAAATTAAATCAGAGGCATGCAAAATGGGTTGAGTTTATGAAAAATTTTACTTTTTTCATAAAACATATCACTGGGAATGCTAACAAGGTTGTTGATTCATTGAGTAGGAGATGTTTGATTCTGCAGGAATTTCAGGTGAAGACCTTGGGGTTTGAACACCTTAAGGACATGTATTGTGATGATACTAATTTCAAAGAAGCATACGAAGCATGTGTGAATCATGTGCTAAGAGACAGAAGCCAGTGGACAGAGTGTACATGATTCAAGAGGGATTTTTGTTCAAAGGAAATCAATTGTGCATACCAAAATGCTCAATGAGGGATAAAATTTTGAAGGAAAAGCATAACAAAGGATTGGCTGGACATTTCGGCCACGATAAAATGTTTGCACAGTTGAGAAGTTCATAATATTCTCCAGGTGTGAGAACATAGGTGATAAAGTTTGTGAACAAATGTAGAATATGCCAACATGCAAAGGAAAAAGACAGAACACTAGATTGTATCAACCATTACCAATACCAAAGAGGTGTTGGGATGCAATAAGCATGGATTTTGTGTTGGGACTGCCAAAAATGAAAAGAGGATTTGATTCCATATTTGTGGTGGTGGATAGATTTTCCAAGATGGCGCATTTTATCCCATGCCAGAAGACCAGTGATGTAATGCATGTTGCAAATCTATTTTTCAAAGAAGTTGTAAGACTTCACGGCCTACCCAGGAGCATTAACTCAGACAGAGACACAAAATTTATTGGTCACTTTTGGAGAACATTGTGGAAGAAGTTGGGCACATATTTGTCCTTCAACTCATCTTATCATCCTCAGATAGATGGGCATACTGAGGTAGTGAACAGAAGTTTTGGAAACTTGTTGAGGAGTCTGGTCATTGATCACCATAACCAGTGGGATCATTTTCTGCCGCAAGCAGAATTTGCATACAACTATTGATCAAATAGGAGTACTGGAAATAGCCCATTCCAAATATTATATGGAATGAAACCCAGGGGGGTATCTANTGCATACAACTATTGATCAAATAGGAGTACTGGAAATAGCCCATTCCAAATATTATATGGAATGCAACCCGGGGGGATATCTAAGTTGAGAGACTTGGAACAAAGTGAGATCATGAGTGTTGGAGCAGAAGATTTTGCTGCAGACATGCAGAAGCTCCATATCCAGAGCAGAGGATAGTTGCAAAGTTCTAATCAGGAGTATAAATGCAGAGTTGATCAACACCGCAGAGAACTTCAATTTGAAGTGGGAGATCAGGTTCTAGCACATCCGAGGAAAGAGAGGCTCCCTAGAGGAACATACAATAAATTAAAAAAGAAAAAGATAGGACCATGTAAGATCTTGAGGAAAGATGGCACAGGGGGATCGAAAGAGCAAGAGAAGATCCAGTGGGAAAAGAAAATGCCTATAGCAGAGAAGCCATAAATATAGAATATTGTTGATCAGAGGATTGACAAAAAGACCAGGCGGAAAAAATATTTCAAATATCTGGTCAAGTGAAAGGGACACCCAATAGAATATTACAGTTGGGAAAATGAAGCTGCTATCCAGAAGCATGGAACGTCAGTGTAGGAGATCATGGACAGGAGTCCATGAATTTTTGTCAAGGGGAGTATGATGCAGGAGCATCGCTGTCATTCATAAGGAGAAAGACCCATCAAGATCTAGAAATATATATGAGAGCTCAACGCTGGCAGTTACAACACACATTTTAAAGGCGCCTTAACTCAGTGCAAAAATTAATCCCTTGAGGCATGCTTGAAATCAGGTCGAGAAACTTTGGAGGCATGCTTGGAGCGAAGTGGGAGTTTCCACTATGGCTCTGGAATGCGATTGATATAGATAGTCGTTAGGATAGTCTTAGAGTAGACACGTAGTCGGGGGACCCTAAAAAACCTCTGAGTTAAAAAGATGCTTTGTAAGCCCAAATGAAGCTAGTTGGTTGGTAGCTGCATACAGCTGTAAGCTGATCACAGATAGCTGCAAGTAAGAGCCAGTTCATAGGAGAATTCTGGGTTTTTTCAGTTTTTATTTTTGTATTTACAGTTGTAACCATTTTTCATTTCTGAATAGAACAAAGGAAAATTGATCCAAGGTGTGGTGTGGATAATGTTAGTAATTCTCTGTTGTTATGCTTTCATGAGTGAATGAGTGATTTCCATTGTGAGTGTATGGAACTGTGGATGTTAAGATAAGTTTCAATTGTTTCTCTTTTGTTGAAGTAGTGCAAGGTGTGCATATAGAATGCAAGGAGTGCATGGGCAGAACCAGTTTCAGTTCTAAAGCTCAGAAGAGGCGATACGAAACTTCCCCTTTGCAAGGAGTGCAAAGAGACTAGTGCAATCCGTGCATAGTAATCCGTGATAACTTAAACTCTTGCGTAAAGGTCTGCTGCCAGGGATGCACAGAGCAGAGGTTAGACTGAGTGTCAAAGGGAAAAGGTTCAAAACCTTTGAGCACTCAGAAATATTCTAATTCCAAGGAAAACATAAGCGAGAAGGAGGAGAGGATTCAGTCGTTTGATCTGAACATCGGAGAATCAAAACCGTCCATCAAGAAGGATGCGTGGAGAACGATCAATGTTTTGCTACTCGTACTCTGGAGGAGTCAAAGGAGCAGAGCACCAAGTATTTGAAAATCCCAAACTCATGACTGAATCTAAGCCATTGGGTTTAGGGGAGATATAGACCGTTGGCATCCAGGGAGAAATATCGACATTTTGGGGATCGGGAGACTCGAGGTGACAAACCTCTCAATTTCATGAAACGTGAAGTCATGAAACCGAAAATGCTAACTTGATCGCAGCCATTGATAAAGGGTATATCTAGGTCATAGATCTCAGGTAATCATGATTTTGTTTGTCGAGGAAATAGAGGCAGCAGTCCTCTTAGAGTCGCGAGACACAAATTCGCGAAACGCGAAATGCCGATATGATCGTAGATGTTGATCAAGGGAAGATCTGGGTCATAGATCTTGGTTCATTGTGATTTCTGTTGTCGGGGAAATACAGGTAACAATCCTCCAAGAGTCATGAGATGAAAATTCGCGAAATGCAAAGTTGCGACGTGTGAAGTCATGAAACGCGAAGTCGAGAAACGTGAAATGCCGACTTGATTGTAGTCGTTGATCAAGGGCAGATCTGGGCCATAGATCTCGGGTCATTGTGATTTCATTTTTCGGAGAAATAGAGGTAGCAGTCCTCTGAGAGTTGCGAGACACGAAGTCGTGACATGCTTTCCATTCGAAGCGCTTGGTCATAGCCTCGAGGGCACAAGGGAGAAAGGGCTTAGCAGGAAGGAGCTAGCACCTATTGGCGTTGAGACCTGAACAACGCCCCGGGGAAGGCTTGTGGGTCTCATACAACCAATGCCATTAGAGAAAGGACCTGTGTAAGTGATTTTTGGGTCTACCATAGGCCCGAAGAGTCAATAGGACTTGAATTCTTGATTGATCCTAGACCGGGAGGTCGTGTAGCCCTTAGGAGGGGAGGGGGTCTGCGTCAGATCCCATACTTTCTGCATCATTCAAATATTTGTTTCAAATGTCTTGGGTGATGTTCCCTTTTCTTTGAATAAATAGTGACGTCATCGAGATATACTACCACACTTTGACCAATTAATACTTTGAAAGCAATATCCATAGCCCTTTGAAAAGTAGCGTATGTGTTTACTAAACCAAAGGGAATCCATCTGTATGCATATGTTCTCCATTTATTTTTTAATGTGGTTTTCAATCGGTTTGGTTCTGCCATGAGACCTAATTATATCCTGAAAACCCTTTAAATAGAGAGAACATTTCAGAGCCAGAGACAAGTTGTAGGATCTATTCCACAGGGGAAACTGGGTAGTTGTCTTTGTCAAAAGCTTGGTTCAGGTTCCAGAAATATATACATATCCTAATTTCTCCTGAATTCCTTCTGATGGAAACCATATTTGACACCCAAGTTGAATGACGAACTTTGAAAATGATTCAGGCATCTAATAGTTTCTTCAGTTCCTTCTAGATAAGTGGTTCAAGAGTCAGAAGTATTTTTATTAGATTTTACTGGAACGTTTTGACACCTTATTTAATTGGGATCATGTTGGGTTCGTATTTTGACTGTTTTATTGCGATGTTCGAATCCTTTTTGCACCGATATTATATAATCTATGCTTCATATTGGCCATTTTAAAGGAGTTTCAAAGGTTTTTATATCGATTCATCATGGGTTCACATCAGGTATGTGTAATTTATGTTTTTACAATGATTTTGAGCTCAATTCAATTCAATTTGATGTTTACAAATATTTAATGCATGGTTTGTGTGTTAAAGGGAAAAATCACGATTCGATCCTCCATTTGGTACTTCATCTGACACTTCATCCAACACCCCATCCGGTACGCGATCTGACACTCCATCTAGCACAAGATCCAACACTCGGAGTGCATTGGAGTTGGCGGTTGGTACACTGGCGGCCTGTGATGGATGAATTGACAATATGGGTTTTGTGCTCCCTCATGGCCTCCAACCACAGATCTCGATACACATCAAATTGGGCGGTTATGATAATAATTGTGTGGCTCATGGATTTTCTAGAAGTTTTATGTGTTAGAAACTCATTTAATGAATTTTCCATTTTTGGAGGAGGTCGACCCTTCCAATGGTCAACCTCTCGAGTTGTAATTTATCTATAAATACCACTATCAGTGTCAAGACCACATACATAATTTTTTTAAGAAGAGTTTCATTGTGTAATTCAGACATTTCTCTTGATGAGTTTCATTGTGTAATCAAGATGAATCTAATTACCAGTTCAATTANATAGGACTTGAATTCTTGATTGATCCTAGACCGGGAGGTCGTGTAGCCCTTAGGAGGGGAAGGGGTCTGCGTCAGATCCCATACTTTCTGCATCATTCAAATATTTGTTTCAAATGTCTTGGGTGATCTTCCCTTTTCTTTGAATAAATAGTGACGTCATCAAGATATACTACCACACTTTGACCAATTAATACTTTGAAAGAAATATCCATAGCCCTTTGAAAAGTAGCGTACGTGTTTACTAAACCAAAGGGAATCCCTCTGTATGCATATGTTCTCCATTTATTTTTTAATGTGGTTTTCGATCGGTTTGGTTCTGCCACGAGACCTAATTATATCCTGAAAACCCTTTCAATAGAGAGAACATTTCAGAGCCAGAGACAAGTTGTAGGATCTATTCCACAGGGGAAACTGGGTAGTTGTCCTTGTCAAAAGCTTGGTTCAGGTTCCAGAAATATATACATATCCTAATTTCTCCCGAATTCCTTCTGATGGAAACCATATTTGACACCCAAGTTGAGTGACGAACTTTGAAAATGATTCAGGCATCTAATAGTTTCTTCAGTTCCTTCTAGATAAGTGGTTCAAGAGTCAGAAGTATTTTTATTAGATTTTACTGGAACGTTTTGACACCTTATTTAATTGGGATCATGTTGGGTTCATATTTTGACTGTTTTATTGCGATGTTCGAATCATTTTTGCACCGATATTATATAATCTATGCTTCATATTGGCCATTTTAAAGGAGTTTCAAAGGTTTTTATATCGATTCATCATGGATTCACATCAAGTATGTGTAATTTATGTTTTTACAATGATTTTGAGCTCAATTCAATTCAATTTGATGTTTACAAAGATTTAATGCATGGTTTGTGTGTTAAGGGAAAAATCACGGTTCGATCCTCCATTTGGTACTTCATCCGACACTTCATCCAACACCCCATCTGGTACGTGATCTGACACTCCATCTAGCACGAGATCCAACACTCGGAGCGCATTGGAGTTGGTGATTGGTACACTGGCGGCCTGTGATGGATGAATCAACAATATGGGTTTTGTGCTCCCTCATGGCCTCCAACCACAGATCTCGATACACATCAAATTGGGCGGTTATGCTAATCATTGAGTGGCTCATGGATTTTCTAGAAGTTTTATGTGTTAGAAACTCATTTAATGAATTTTCCATTTTTGGAGGAGGTCGACCCTTCCAATGGTCAACCTCTCGAGTTGTAATTTATCTATAAATACCACTATCAGTGGCAAGACCACATACATAATTTTTTTAAGAAGAGTTTCATTGTGTAATTCAGACATTTCTCTTGATGAGTTTCATTGTGTAATCAAGATGAATCTAATTACCAGTTCAATTAAGTCTTCATAGACCTATTTGGTTCATTAATCTTGCTTTAGTATGTTAGGATAGAAATAGATTTTGGGGTTATGTTTTCTAAAAGCATTCTACTTTTGAAATCTGAGTTTTAATGATAGGATTAGTTCAGTTTAGATTATAAAATCTCAGTTATGGAATTGAATTGAACTTTTAATTAGAAGAGTGGATTTGAATTAAGATTTTTAATCATGAGTTCATGAGTTTGTAAATTTGCATGAATTAGTATAAGAGTGTTTTTAATCATTGATGATTGATGCATGAATTTTAGAGATCACATGGATTGCCAAGATACTTAATGTTGCTTCTATGATGGMAAAAATTTYGTTAGATTGCTTGATTCACACTTTCCATTTCTCTATAGAATTCAACATTGAATTAATCCCTCTTGAACTGTCACTAATAGTCAGATGCCATCGTGATGTTATTCGGCACCAATGACATAATCATCATCTTTGAATTCTCTTTTTCTTGTTATTGCAAATTAGGAATAGTTTTGATTAATTAGAATCTGAATACAATCATGATGCTTTTTGATTAAGTAGGTTAATATTTCTCCTTTGCAAAATCTAAATGATTATGAGTTCTTTTTAAGAATAGAGTTCACTTGTCGAAATAGTTTTGATAAATTAGTTGTCTGCTTGATTTTTTGCTTAAAGATAGAAAGATCACAAGTAATTTACTTGTTGTTGTTTATTAGGTTGAATAGATTAACTTGTTTAAAATAGGTTATGATTTTCTCTTTTAGAAATAATCCATCAATCCATTGTTTGAAGCTTCTTAGGGTAAATAGTTCAAGCTCATTAATAGGATTTGCTAATTGATAAAAATGAAAAGAGTCATCTCTTAAGTAGATTGATCCTTAGGTAGACCACCCCCTTAGTTAAACAATACTTCCATTAGCTTTTTTTCCTTGGCTCTTATAGTGCCACAACTCTAATTTTACTTACCCCGGGTTGACAGTTTAATTGAGGGATTTAGTGCATATAGAATACCCATAAGATCACATATTCAATTATTCGGGTGTCATAAGTCTTCAGATCATCAGAATTCCATGCAAACACATTGCAGCACTTCTTGAAAAACTGTGTAAATGAGTACTTTTCCTCCTTTGAACAACATGTTCTCAGGTTGACATACTTGGGTTGTTCAGACGTCCCTGGATTGACTAGAAAATGCATCATGGTTGAACTATTGGTATTTGGATTATCATTCCTTCTAAACTTAGTCTGTAAATCAAATAACTTCTCAAGCACAATACATTCTTTGGGACACAATTTTTTTTACTTCGCTTGCCTCATCCCAATAATTCTGAAGGTCTTGTTGATGAGTTTCATTGTCAATCACAAAATTTTGGAAGACATCCGAGCAAGTGAGGAAATTTATAATTTGAGTATAATTATTGAATACTCACTAGTTTGTGATGTTATCTGGTATTGAAAGACCAAAAATCATTTCAATGGAAAAAAACATCATTAGGGGGCATGACCCTAGATGTGGTTTTGGCCCATATATCTGCGTCAATATTTTTATTACGAGGTATATAAGTAATATTGAATGCATCAAAATAGTATATTAGATTCCATACCTCTTATTGATATGATTTTAGATGCAGTGACATGAAATGAATGGCATTTCTTACATGTCGAATGATTATTTCTAAATCACCAAAAAATTTGAGGCACTTCACCTTAAGGTTGATGGCCTTTTTAAGACTTGGACTAAGGATTCATATTCTGCAGTGTTATTGGTGCATTCAAATTCTAGGCGACATGATATGGGAATCTTATGTTGCTCATGATCGATGAACACACATCCTTACATGACTCCTTCTTGTGATATAGAGCCATCAAAGAACATGGTCCACATTTTAGTTATTTTAGTTTTGTTAATTATGTTAAAACCTAAGTTAGTTAATATGGTATAGGCACCATTATGTGTTCGCGGAAGGAGTTCGGATTGCAAATATGGTTGTATTTCAAATGTTTGTTCTTCATAACAACCATGACCAGTTTCCAAAAAATAGTTACCTAGAATAGTGTGAGAAAATATGATGGTTCTGTTTTTACCTTCTAGCTCACTTACCATGTGATTCATGTGAGATTCAATGTCCACACAGATATGGTTTGGTTTACCTTTATAACAAAGCCACAGATAGTACTAGTCAATTGAAAAATATCCTTGAATTTTAGTCGACCAGTCTCTACTTAATAATAAACCATAACCTTCATGGATATCAACCACAACAATATCAATAACTTGATGTACTCTAGGGTCATATGCAAGACTAATTAAGACATATTTATGTTCTCCTTTCACTTTGACATCTGTCCTTTCTAACTGTATGATTATTGTTTTAATTAACTGTGGGACAACATTTATATTTTGACAGACTGCATAAGGAATGATGTTTGATGAGGCACCAGAGTCAGCTAAGCAATTGTGTACATTGAAATTGAAAATTTCATACATAACCAAGAAGGGAGGTAACTGATATTTTGAGTGTGCACATATACTTGTTGCATTTATGGTAGCCTCAATTTCCACCTGGTGGATTTCTTTTTCTCCAATAGTTTTAGGAATTCTGCCAGTAGCTGCAGTGATTTATTATGAGAATTATCATGTTTAAAAGAATCATGCAAAATATCACGTTGTTGTGGTAATGAGTAGATATCAAATGTGGAGATATTAGATTTTATTCATATCTTCTATGATGTTGTAATCTATAGATTTCCTTTCTAGTCTGCTTATTGTTGGGTTTGATTGTGTGTGATTGGTCTTGTTGTTGGCTGCAGCTATGTTGGATGTACTTGGTTTGTTGTTGTTAGCTAGAAAAACCTTATCAGATTTAATTTTGTCTTTTGTCTGGGTCATGATACTTGGTTTTGGGGTAGGAATAGGAGGGGTAATCTTCCTGAGTGGAACATTAGTGTCTTGGGAGGACGAGGTGTTGGGAATTGGACCTTTGTTGCGTAAATTGTAATCTTTAGGGACAACCTTCACTACTGGTGTATTTTCTACAAAAAATATTCTATTTTATCATTGTCTGAATCTATACACCATTCCAAAAGGAACATAATAGTGTTTGGGGGAGCTCCTCAGTGGTATAATCACTCACTATGTCACTTGGTTGTTTGTCATTTAGACTTTGTTGATATAAAAACTGATTTATAACCAAGGTCATGGAATTTACCCACTAAGGACATGTCTTCTCATAATGGTTTTTTGGTGATCTGAGCATAAATTATCTTTACCCAATATATCTAAATTTAATGCAACTCGAGGAGCTTTGGGTGGTCTAGGAGGGTTGTCGTTTCTCTTAAAAAATGGGTGGAAAGTTCTAGGTCTTGAAGATCCTTTGTCGACATTCTTTTTGAGATCTACGATTTATTCAACAATTTTTGACCAACTTCACTATGATGTCAATATCCTTAGGTTCCTTTTCAGGTGTCTTTGTTATTAGTAAAGGTTTCTTTCCAACCAACCTGATTTCTTCAGAATGTTTGTGATGGTCATATGAGGATAAATCCCTTTCTATAGTTTTAGCTGCATCGAAATTCAGAGCCAAAGTGTTTATATTAGATCACTTGAAAAACAAGCCTATGGAAGGGATAATAGCTGTAATGTAGTACTCAATGGAAAAGGATTACAAAGGATCTATGTTAACAATAAACTTGGTTAGGACCGTGAAAAATCACCGATTGAAATCGTTCACTTTTTCCCTTTTATCCATTTTAATGGCTCCTAACTCTTTATACAAGGATTGTTAGAGTTAGTTGACACACACCTAGTA
>JASDQU010500854.1:117059-127861 GCA_032191745.1 Picea mariana | reverse complement strand
AGGTTTGTCGCCGTTTGTTTGGAACGAGACGTTTGGTAATAACACTTTCGCATCCATTGCTTTCCCATCGGGGGGCACACCCATTTTTGGACAATCTACGCCGTCACAGGGTACTATCCTGCACTGGGGGCACATATACCAGGACCTTGGAACTCAGGACAAGGATTTGTTCCTTCATCTGGAATGTCGTTCTGGGGTAATTCTTTCCACAGTCAATGGAACCCTGGACAGACTTCTATGCCTCTCCCCTCGTCACCAGCATGGGGTAATCCTTCCCAAAGTCCGTCAAACACGATGAATGCCCAACATCCTATGTCCTTCATGGGGAATCAGCCAATGATGTCTCCTCAAATGCAAAACCCTTACGCTGGTTACGGTCACGGTTTCTACCAAAACCCGGGCCAACAGCCAAACTTTTCCTACAACCTGGTGCCAGTCAAACCCCAGGACCTTTTTATCCCAGCTATCAGCAACAACCTAAACTACCTTTCTTGGTGATGTTACACTTGCCAGATTCAACACGGTTGTTGAATGATCCTATCTGTCATGATCCGTGTTGGCCTCCTATGTCGACGAAGTTGCCTTCGGACATCCCAAAGTTCGAGGCCAATCCTAATGAAGATCCAGGTGATCACGTGACTACTTTCCACTTATGGTGTTCATCTAACTCACTGAAAGATGACTCCGTCCAGTTGCGATTGTTTCAACGCACTGTTATTGGGAGTGCCGCGAAATGGTACATAGAGCTTGATCGTTCACGATATTCTTTTTTTGGCGAGCTGGCGATGGATTTCCTTAACCATTTCCAGTTACCTGTGAGATACGACGCCAGCACAAAGTTGCTAGCCAATTTCTCGCAGACGACAGCGGACCATATTTCGGATCATATTCGAGAGTGGCAACACCGAAAGAGTCTTATCAAAGTACCCGTCCCACCAGCATTCCTTCTTGAGTGGTTCCTTAAGTCTTTAGTTCTGCAGTTATCCAAAGACGTCGCGACTTCAGGGGTCTTCTCCGAGGAAGATGCCATCACGAGGGCTCAACAGTTTGAGCTTATCTATTCTCAGTCTGGTCTATTGTACACCATCCTGCCGGATGCACCACGATTGATTCTGGATAAAACCAGACAGAGAGTCGAACCACATGCCGATGGCATAGTTGGTTCGGCACAAACCAAGCCCGCCGAGCAATTGACAAAACAATTGCAACAATTATCTATACAACACTCAGCGGCCAGCCAGGCTCCTGCTTTGGCTGCTCCTTCTACCCAAACGTCGGAAGTACACTCCGTGCAGACGACCAACCCAAAGGCCCCCCAGCAGCCTGAAGGGAAGAAAAAACAATGTAAGAAGGGTAAGGGGGATAAGAAACCCACTGATAATGCTGGCAAGGGCACTACTGAAAAACGGAAGGCGAGGTACCCGTGCAATTTGTGTGCGGAAGACCACCCTACTCATCTGTGTCCTCGACTTGCAGAGGCCCAAAAGTTTGCCACAAAGCAACAGCAAGCCATGTTAACTAATCCCTTTCAGCATGGGCAAAATTTAACTCAAGCCTCTACAAGTGCCGAGGTGGGCAGCCAAGACAACTGCCCTCCCCCAAACAATCCATCTTCCGCGAACGTATATATGGTCAAAAGTGATTCTTTAATAACAACTAGAGCGCACGACTATAGCAAACCAAGCGCCTCTGAGAAGGGAAAAGAAGCCGAGATCCCATCTCTTCCTTTACAGATCGATAATACGTTGGGTGAAACAATGACACGTATTCCAAAAGGTGCATTGAAGCGAGCTTCTCACAATCCAAACGCAAGGGCTGCCCAGAACTACTCTGTGGTGGAAGATTTATCACAAACCCCTTGTGCTATGTCCGCTTTGGAGGTCCTCCAAAGTTGCCCTGCTCAGAGAAAGGCCTTGTTGACTTCTTTAGGCTCTACTGAGACTTGTAACTCGGGTACCATCATGTTAGATACGACTGACTTGAAACCTCATTTGCCTTACCACATCGCGTTTCAGATAGTAGTGGCTCATCCCACGAAAACTTTTACACGGAATATCTTCCTCACGGTGGTAGACAAGGGCGCTTCGACTTGCGTTATGTCGTTAGCATGATAGAAAGCCATTGGTCAACCTGAGTTGTCTCTGTCACCTACTCTCCTTACTGCGTTCGATGGTCATTCTTTCCGACCGCATGGCATTATTCCTTCTTTCCCTGTGCAGTTAGGGGGAAAGACCGTGTGCGTCAAAGTAGAGGTAGTTGATGCCCCCATTGATTACAATCTATTGTTAGGTCGTAGTTGGACTTATGCAATGCAAGCGGTGGTCGCTACAGTTTTTCGAGTCTCATTGTTTCCACATGAAGGCCAGATAGTGACCATTGATCAGTTATCCTTCTCTCGACCTGACCCAGCTTTGGGGGCATCCATGGTTCCCATGGTTGATAATTCTGAAGCCGGTGTCATTAATGTAGGAGTTGGTCTGTGCCCATATTTGATGGGTACTTTCGATTACCCACCTCCTCATGGCGATGTCAAGCTTATATCGAACCACCACAAGGCTGAGATTTTCCATGTTTCGTCGTCCGCACGACTTACTTTCAAGATCCGTGGATTATTCCTTCCCCATCAGACACGATGGATGCGACGGGGCATGCGGTCATGTCTACGCCCTTGTTGGCCTCTTAAGTAGCGTACTCTTTGGTTCAGCAAGCTTCAGCTACTCCTGATCCGATTCCCGCACAAGAGTTGGATCCACTCCTCGAGCCTATCTGGGCTCAGGATTCTCTTGCCAATACCGATTCATTAGATTTAGTCTTGCCTTCTGACGAAGCAATAATCGAAGCAATGACTGGTCCAGACAAACCATGGGAAGATCTTCATCACAGATCACACTTCCTCCCAGAGTTACACCGAATCAAGGCAGGAGAATTCACTATCACCATGACGGGAGATCAGCCTTGTCCCATTAACCTCTTAACTACACAGAATATTTATGCTGAGGGAAATATGGCGACTATCACTGCCACGATACCTATCAATATCTCCCGAAACCCCGACATCGTGGAGAATGTCTTCGTCGGAGCGGATTGCTCCCCCGAAGAGATTCAGATTTACACTGATCTTTTTAAATAATTCCACGATGTTTTTGCTTGGTCTTACGAGGAAATGCCAGGCATCGATCCAAAAATAGTTGAACACAAAATCACAACGTATCCTGACGCTAAGCCTGTTCGACAAAAACTTCGTCCAGTTAATCCTAGGAAAGCATCAGCTATCAAGGCTGAGGTTGAGAAATTGCTTAAGGCAGGGTTCATATACCCTATTCACTTGACTCAATGGGTGTCAAATCCCATGCTAGTCGATAAAAAACAAGGCACGATTTGTGTCTGTATCGATTTCCGTGATTTGAACAAGGCATGTCCAAAAGATAATTATCCAACCCCATTCATCGACCAGATCATTGATGAGTGTGCTGGTTGTGAAGCCTTTTCGTTCATGGATGGTTTTTTGGGCTATAACCAAATCCAAATCAAACCTGAGGACCAACACAAAACGACATTAATTTGTCCGTGGGGTACATTCGCCTATCGAAAAATGCCTTTTGGTCTCAAGAACGCTGGAGCCACTTTCCAGCGGGCCATGTCTTTTGCGTTTAATGACCTCAAACATATAGTCGAGGCCTATCTAGATGATTTAGCATCACACTCTCGCAAGCGAAAATATCATCCTACACACCTCAAACTCATCTTCGAACGCTGCCGCTACTTCCGGATTCGCTTGAATCCCAACAAGTGCAGCTTTTGCGTCACATCAGGACGTTTGTTAGGTTTCATCATTTCAACAACGAGGATCATGGTCGATCCTCTTAAGGTGGAGGCAATAGTCCAGTTTCCCCCCCCACGCACAATCTTACAACTTCAGAGTCTTCAAGGCAAGGTGAACTTCTTACGACGCTTCATTGCCAACTATGCCGAAATTACCAAGGGCTTCATGCGTTTACTGAAGAAAGACATTCCTTTTCTCTGGGACGAAGCAGCACAGCGCTCTTTCGATGCATTGAAACACGCCCTTACAACCACACCTCTGCTACGGCCACCAAATTATAACAAGGATTTCCTATTATATCTGGCAAAGTCAACCATAGGCATGGTTTTAGTTCAGGAAGATGATTCATTTTCTGAATATGTGATATATTACCTGAGCCGAGGCCTCGTAGGACCAGAACTTAATTATACCCATCTCGAAAAAATTGCATTGGCAGCAGTCCATGCTGTTCAACGGTTCCGTCACTATGTTCTGTTTCGTAAGACCAATGTCGTTGCCATCGTGAATCCATTTCAGTACATGTTGAAATGACGAGTTATCGTCGAAAAAATTAGTAGATGGATGGTCATCCTCCAAGAATTTGACTTAGACTTCGTTTCAGCGAAGTCCAAGAAGTCGTTGGTCTTCGCAGAACTTATTTCGGAACTTCTGGTTGAGTCAGGTGATGTTGTGCCTGAGGAATCGCCTATCTGGGGGATATTTTTTTGATTGAATCTTCCGACCCCTGGTACGAAGATATATTGATCTATCTCCAGACTTTGAAGTGTCCTACCTCTGCTTCTCATGATGAGCATCGGCGGATACGCCATCAGGCCAAGAACTATCTTATACTCAATGATACTTTGTATCGGAGAGGTGTAGATTGTATCTTGTGTCGATGTCTCACTCATGAGGAGGCCGTCATAGTGCTCAGCGATTTTCATACAGGAGCTTGTGGCGGTCACTTATCCGGGTTGGCAACAACCCAAAAGATTTTACGAGCAGGTTACTTTTGGCCCACACTTATCAAAGATTGTATCGAGTCGGTCAAGAAGTGCCATCCATGCCAAGTCTTCTCACGGAAGATGAGGGCACATTCCTCTCCTATGTTTCCTGTCATCACCGTCGGTCCCTTCACTAAATGGGGAATTGATTACACTACATGCAACCCCCCATCAGCAAGGGGGCACTGCTATATCATTGTAGCTGTCGACTACTTCACTAAGTGGGTCGAAGCTATGCCGACGTTCAAAGATGATGGAGAGACTGCAGCTCTCTTCTTATTTAACCAGATTATAGCATGGTTCAGAGTCCCGAGAGACATTGTCACTGACCATGGCAGTCACTTTCAGAACCAAATGATGTCCGAGTTAATATCAAATCTTGGGTTACGGCAAGAATATTTCTCACCTTACTATCCCCAAGCCAATGGGCAGGTGGAAGCTGTTAACAAAACTCTTAAGACAATGCTACAGCGAACCATAAACTCAACCAAATCAAACTGGCATTTGCTGTTATACTTGGCATTATGGGCTTACTGAACATCAGTTAAGACTGCAACCGGTTTCTCACCTTTCCAGCTCGTTTATGGGCTAGAGGCAGTCTTGCCCATCGAATGTCAAATTCCATCTCTGAAATTGGCAGTACAGTTATTGCCAGACACTTCTCCACTTGAAGAACGGTTAGTACACCTTGAGCAACTTGATGAACAGCGTCACGATGCAGCCCTGGCCAACGAGGCTCATAAGCATAAGGTCAAGTGTCAATATGATAGGTCCGTACGTCCTCGGATTTTTTCTGAGGGCGACCTTGTCCTGGTTTATGACCAAGATAAGGACCCCCTGGGGGCAGGAAAGTTTAAACCCATGTGGTTCGGACCCTTCATTGTTAAGGAGGTTTTAAAGAAGGGTGCTTATCGTTTGGTCGATTTTGAAGGGAATTCTTTGGCGGAGCCTAGGAATGGGCTCTACCTCAAGAAGTATTACTCATAGGACGGTCACTGTGGGTAACTTTTTGTAACATATGTATAGTATTTGTGCTATTACCTTTTTACATTTCTTTTGAAAAACGTGTCATGGACGTGTCATTAATGTTATATTTCGTCACTATGGCATATGTCAAGTGAGTCCGAGGTGTTCATTGGGTATGCGGACAGTGCTAGTCGACACACGCGGAGGCTTTCCTCCACAGCTTGGGTAATCTTTACACCATAGGGTCAGTTGTTATCTTCCGGAGGGATATGCTTAGGTGACACCACAAACAACGTTACTGAGTATAGTGCAGTTATTGAGTTGCTTCATGACACTTTGTCATTGGGTATCTCTCGTCTCTGGGTCTATCTAGACGCTCAACTGGTTGTGTCACAGCTAAACAAAATATATCGGGTGCATGACCCAACTTTACACTGAGGATTCCTTATGGTACGTCTCTTGGAACGCAACTTTGATTATATTACATATTTTCATGTTCTTAGGAGTCTAAATCAAATCACAGATACTCTAGCTAATCACATTTTAGATTGGCATCTTGCTCACACATAAAAAGATCATGATCATACACATGTAAATACATTTTTGCACACATAATCCATAAAGACACAGAAAAGATATAAAAACCATATATAAACATCATAAAATACTCAGAGTACATAGATGGGCACAAGCGCCTCAAAAAGTGGGAACCATAACGAGTCACTAGGGCTTATGCCCTCAAAAAATATATACATGTCAGTGCTCGTGGCACATAAAAGTCTACAAGTCTTTCCAGGGCCTGTGAGCCCTGTTATAATCATACATAGCTCGACCCAAACGCCTAAACAATCGGACCCATGTCCGAGGCACCCCCACAATATGAGTCTGCATGGAGGGCGGCAAGTCCTCTATCTCTGCCATAAGAACTGTGCGAGTGAGCTCAGTGAAGTTCCGCTCAATCTGCCTAAGAGCCCTCTCGGCCTATCCTGTTGGGAGGTTCCTTGCTACTGCTGCTCCCCTAGCGGCGGCAGCTACGGCCTCTGGCCATGGGCGGCGCCTGTTCCGTGCAAAATCGACAGGTCACACGGGTCCCACATCTGCACGCAACACAATGTTCACCCGTCAAAAACTCTGTTATACAAAAACATGATATATATATCAAAAAGACATAAAAACTACATATGCACACAAAAAAAAAACTGTACAGGTGGAGACTTACCCATCTCCCCTCGCTCCTCACCAAGAGGCACTGGTATCGCTGGATCTCTGGAAATATCTATCCCTGCATATGGGTAATCCTCGATCACTGGGATCTGTCGCGACAGCCACGCAAAAAATTCGTCGTTGAAGGTCTATGTGGTCCTTCCACCACCCTGTCGCGGCAGCAATGCTGCCCATCTGCACACTGTGGGGAAAGTCGCCAGATGTCCTCGTACTGTTAGCTGAGGACTGAAACATGGAACTCTCTCAAAAAAGAACGAACACAGGATGGTCCCAAACCTGAAGTTCCTGTGTGTCCGCTGTCGGTAATCTGTCAATTGCCTCTTCATGCTCTCTAATAGTGTGGTACTCCAGTCAAAAAATTGTGCATTCATGCACTGAATTGCACAGTTCATCTGTGCACGCGACGCTTGATGCACGGCTGCGGAGCCAGTAATTCACCCAATGAGCGATAAGATAGTCTAAAGGGTAAGGCTGGTGATACTACTAACAGGTATTGAGGAAGTCCTCTGATTGGTCCCAGCCACGCAATATTCCTCTATCAACTCCGAGACTTTGCTCGGCCCCGCAGGAAAGGTTTGAAAGTTGACGGGTTCCCCTCTCCTCGAGAGGCCCGTCAAAAAATAGATATCCTCTGTGGTGGGCACCAAGGATTGCTCCTCTATCATAAAAGCCTCTGCATCTGGGTGCCAATAATCAACCAAGGCATTCAGTAGCCTGGTTTGAGTGCGCATAAATGGACACAGTAAAAACTTTACCAAACCACACTGTGACAGTACGGCCATAACATTCGGATCTGCAGCCACTGCCTCATTGGCAGCCTCATGCTCCCTCTCTCTCCACTGGACATACATCCTACCAAACACACAAGGAAAAAAAGGGGGAGCTTAGTCTTCATTCAATCCAACTTCCATCGTACGGGGGGCACCCGCAGGCTATCGAGGTGACAGTCGCGAGTACCACTCGCTGCTTTAGCTCTGCGCGCGGGTACCTGCGGGCTGTCCTTGGACAACCCACGTTTTACTAGGGCCGACCTCTTAGAGGTCGACGGCCACCCCCAAAATCAACTTAAAAGACATAAAGTAAGTATTGAATTGCAAGACTAGGGAGTTTGTATTTACTTGGTCCAAGCAGAAGTCCGTTTCGTCCACCGTAGCTCCCGGAATCACGATCTTTGGCAAAGGGGGTCTTTTGGCTCCATAGTCAATTTCCAAATCAGCAATGGTGATAATGAGCTGCCAGCTTCTATTTATAGACTTTTTGGCCTCTTTTTGTCACTCTTTTGGCCCCTTTTATCAGTTTCTTTATACCAAAAAACATTTTGAGTGGTTCTGGAGTTATATGGTAGGGATTTGATCAGGTATTGGGACATTTTTCATTGAATTTCAAAAAATAAAAAAAATACATATGGACGGTCCATAAGAAAATTTTCAAAAATCAACCTGAGCATATAGGGTAGGATTTCATCCACACTGTTGCATCTCGTTGCCTTTTTTTTCTTACGATATAGGATTGATCCCATCCGATTGTGACACAGAACCATTATATCTGCTCTAGAAGTGTCGCAACTTGGTGGTAGAGCTTACCAAAACATGGATGCCCTAGGTAGTTCCTGGTTGCATTATGGTGTCCATGACCGTTTCTAACAACATAGTAATCTCGGGAGTCCATATAGTCTTTCCTAAATACGAGTTTGAGCCTCATTTGCATGGGTCTTTTTCACTCTTTGTCTTACCCTCTGGACTCCCAAAACAGAATGGGTCTCCTTTTAAGCCCTTTTCAGACCCTCTAAACATGAAAATATTGCCGAGCGATCTTGTGACCTTTCACGCTCGTTAAACTGAAATTTGAAGTCACGTCTGTCCGGCGATAGTTTACCCCTTTTTCGGTCCGGACGGTCAGCTGTATGAACAAAGGAATACTCTATCAAATTCCGATTCTTTAGAAGAGTATCCTCAGGTATAATTTCATTCCTTTTTCGGGCCTGAGGGACTAAATTTACGAAAAAGAAACCCCCCCGGAGTCCATAGTTAAGCTCTTTTCAGACTCCCTAAAATTGAAAAGATTGCCGAGTGACCTTATTCTTTCACACTCGTTAAAACGGTCCAGAAGAATATTCCTGACGGAGTCCATAGTTAAGCTTTTTTCAGACTCTTTAAAAGTGAAAAAATTGCCGAGTGATCTTGTCCTTTTCACACTCGTTAAAATGGTTTTGAATTGACGTCTAATCGGTGCTAGTTTACCCCTTTTTCGAACCGACGAGACTATTGACGAAAAATGTACCCCAATGGAGTTTCCTTTTATGCTTTTTCAGACTCTCTAAACATGAAAAATCACCGAGTTTCCCTTCTTTGGGCTCGTTAAACTTACATCGAAGGACGTTACCATGGTGTGTTCTATCAACCGCATTTGCATCCTTTACCCATCAGCCTAGTAACAGTTTGCTTTTGCGTCTTAACACCTTTGGCCACAGGAGGATTTTTCTCGAGTATCATTTCCCCAGAACATCAGTCTTGTCCTTATGCCTTGAGCTTGTATGTTTGCTGTGTTCGTTCCTCCATTGTAACGTAATATTCCTTTATTCTTTCAAAATCATCAAAAAGAACAAAAAAATCAAATATACCCCAAAAAGAGGATGGGAAAAGTATTTTCTTTATTGGCAGCATCATGAGTCGCCCTTGGATAAAGCACATCTGTCCATTTGATTCATCAGACTTTGGGATGTAGTACGACCTTAGGAAGCTTTGCTCGCTATATTGAGTTGTGTCCTCCACCGTTTGGTTACTCTTTCAAACATATGGAGAGTTTGCGTTGCCTCCTGCTTCGTAGACTTATGATTAACAGATATGATGCCTGAGTCTTATCACTTGTCGTGCTATTGTCCAAGGGAAGTTTGTCACTTAGCCTGAGTCAGCCCCTCTGCAATATGTCTCTTGTCCGCATACCTGGCCATCTTGAACGTCCAATCAAGTCTTTGTTCGAAATCACTGAAGCCTTCAGTCCGATCATCAAGATTATCAAGTCCATAACCGACGAGTCGTCGAAGACCTCTGGGTAGTGCAATCGTACACTCATATTACACTCCTACTCGAGTTTAGAAGATTTTGAAGTTGTTGCTCGAGCTTTGAAGTATAGCCATCGGGCCGAATCAGCTTCTGGGAGATGGATACTTTATATGTATATCTTTCTGATTTCGAGATGTAGCTCCGCTGTGTATTTTTCGCGGATACTCTTCATAGTTATTTGACATGGATATATAGTGTATTTGATTGGTAGCCATGGTTCTATTTTATCCCGAGCATGGGTATGCTCGCCTCGGTGAGACATTTGATATTTTTTGCAGACGACACCTCCTGATTCCTGATTCCTGGGCTCACTCATTCAGCATATCAGTACAGATTGGTAAATAATTGGTAATTTATTTTGGCCATCAGATGCTCTTCTGACCTCACACATTAGGGGGCATCTATTATAACCCTAAATTGCGCCATCCATGCTTACCTGGCATCAGACCAACTCATTGCCCTTCATTGCCAAAGCCATGCTGAACAAACTATTGAAAAACCTCTTAAATCAAGCAACCCACGCCCTAACCCACTGCTGGGCACGTTGGAATGCTGGCAGGCCTTATACTGCACGCGTTGGAATGCTGGCTAGCCCACTACAGCCCACGTTTACCTAACAAAGCAAAAAATCAGGAAAGTTGCTGACGGAACGAAAAGATTTGGGTCAGTTAACTGGAACTCCTAGCCATGCATGGCTGAGAGTTCATCCAAAACCCTAGCTCCTTCTAGCCTATAAAAGAAGGG